>JAMKCH010002031.1:0-153148 GCA_023653785.1 Ophioderma brevispina
CTAGGGGTATTCCCCTTTCTCTCTTTTATAGTAAACAAAGTGCTTTTCCCGTGAGAAATCTTTTCTCAAATAAAATTGAGAAAATAATATTTTAAAAGTTTAATCAGAAAAATGGAGGCCATATAACAGTACTATTCCATCATGGACGGACATAATCGTGGCATTTCCAGCTCTGCCGTTATGTCCAATCTGGGATTCCAATTCCACCTATAAAATCGCTTATTTTATGATAAATACGCATTTTTTAGCATTCTCGTTCGCAGGTATAGATTCTTAGACAATTACCAACGTAACTGTGCCAAAATATCAAATTTTGAAAATTGGGGGCGCCCTTCAAAAAATGTGCCATTATTGCTTTAATTTTTAACCAACAACCGTTGATTACGGTTTTAACCAACAAATGTGTGGTTCACCTGGTAATCCTAGGTTGATTAAAATTTTAACCAACAAGATTAAAAATTGTGGTAAAAAAGTGTAGTTGATACTAGTACTTTTCTGGCTGGTTTCAAGAAATTCTCAAGATGAGGAATAAAAATTGAAAATACTGTTTAAAAAAAGGCGCGCATAGCAATCGAGAATCATTTCTTGATCGTTCATAATACTATCCTACACTCAATTCCTGTTCCCTCAATCATACGCTCTAAATGCCCTACAGTTGATATTACTAGCTTTCTGGCTGGTTTCAAGAAATTCTGAAGATGATGAAGAAATATTGGACATACTGTTTACACAAAGGTGCGCATAGCAATCGGGAATCATTTCTTGATCGTTCATATACTATCCGTTAGAAATTGAGCCCACTAGACTTAAGCGCAGCTCTCGATAATCTACAATAGACTATGGGACATGTCCTTCTATGCTGTTGTTTTGTTGTCCCCATCGAGGGGCTAAGGGGAAACCAAGTTTAAATCCATTATAAATTATTAAAATCATATAACCGTCTGTTCCCGCAAATAAAACTGGCACATTTTTTTGGAAATGAATAAAATGTCACTTCAATTTATTTCCCCCAGTATCAGTGACCAATAGATACACTAGACTTCAGCAAACAATGGAGCTAAAGATAATCAATTACCGACCCAGTATGTGGTATAGAAAAACACTTCAGATTCCTTTTCATCTGGGAGTGAAGGACCATTGTTATATTGTCTCGCGGTTGAAGAGATTCAGGTGTTACCGATTTAGACGAAGTATTTTTAATGACGTAAACACAACATACTTATCTCATTCACATATAAGTAAATCTTGAGCTTCTATAGTGCGTGTTCAATTAACTTTGACCATATTTTTCATCATTTATTCGAGAAGGAAGAAAGACAAACACACATCATGACAGAATGTTGCTGGGTAAGCTTTGACCTAACAACTTTGTGCAGAATGAAATCCGTAACTTATTGCGTAACTACATTTCTATTCAATTTAACGCGTTTTCAGATTAAAACTTAGGGTCAACGACCTATATTATAATGTAAACTGGTTAGTTATTGTGAAAGAGGACGGGTATTTTGTTACTCAACACGAATCGTGTAGGTGATAACACCTGACTATAACAATGGCTCCGCATACCGGGCCCATTGTAATATTTTTAGTTAATGGTTTGCTGAAGTATATACATATCCACTGGTCACTGATATTGGGAAAGAGAAATTGAGGTGATATTTTATTCATTTTCAAGAAAATGTGCCAGTTTTATGCGCGGGAACAGACAGTTATATTATTTTAATCATTTATTATGAAATTACACTTGGTTTTCCCTTAGCCCCCCGATGGTTGGTTGTTTGGTCTACGCCAAATGTCTAATAAGCTCATTGATATAAAGTTTCAAAAAACATTTCTGCAGTGCATTAGTGGCTGTATTGACCACAACACTGTTGTTGACCAAATTTTATCCCATGCAAAAGCTAATTCTAAGACAGTTCATGTTACCTGGTGTATCCTTATTTACAAATGTATGGGCCATGTGTTTTGAACCGGGGAAGGTGTAGGTCACGATCTACTCGGTAATTTGGGGAACTGCTACGTGCATTTACTATGGCAGTCTCTGTCTCAGTGACATTACAAAATCCACTCTTAAACCTTCGTTCATAACATCTTAGTAATATCATAATAATTTAGAAAAAAAATATTGATGTCAAAATCCGTCGAGGTTAGTGGATTGATCTCGCTGCAAAACAGTACAATTTCCAATAACGGTCATTTATGATTTAAATATTCGTGACCAGCTGTAGCATTTAGTCAAGTCTTTGTCCCATGTTCATAATAGCGCCCTCCTACCGCGTACCGTTAAGTCTTTGATAAAGACTAGCATTCTGGGTTCCCGTCTGGGTTACGCCGGATGTTGATGCTGATTTGAATTTACAGTTGCTGTTCAGTTGGCATGTCCTACCCCCAGTTTTGAACTGGGCAAAAAAAAAAAAAAAAAAAATTTGGTCTACGCCAAATGTCTAATAAGCTCATTGATATAAAGTTTCAAAAAACATTTCTGCAGTGCATTAGTGGCTGTATTGACCACAACACTGTTGTTGACCAAATTTTATCCCATGCAAAAGCTAATTCTAAGACAGTTCATGTTACCTGGTGTAACCTGGAAGATTCATTTGGTAGTGTTCAGCAGGTCCTCTTCTACCACATCAGAAAAGGCTGACATTTCCTCCTTATTTACAAATGTATGGGCCATGTGTTTTGAAGGTGTAGGACACGATCTACTCGGTAATTTGGGGAACTGCTACGTGCATTTACTATGGCAGTCTCTGTCTCAGTGACATTACAAAATCCACTCTTAAACCTTCGTTCATAACATCTTAGTAATATCATAATAATTTAGGAAAAAATATTGATGTCAAAACCCGTCGAGGTTAGTGGATTGATCTCGCTGCAAAACAGTACAATTTCCAATAACGGTCATTTATGATTTAAATATTCGTGACCAGCTGTAGCATTTAGTCAAGTCTTTGTCCCATGTTCATAGTGCGCCCTCCTACCGCGTACCGTTAAGTCTTTGATAAAGACTAGCATTCTGTGTTCCCGTCTGGGTTACGCCGGATGTTGATGCTGATTTGAATTTACAGTTGCTGTTCAGTTGGCATGTCCTACCCCCAGTTTTGAACTGGGCAGCTAAAATGGGGGCGCTGGTGCATTTGTGCAGGATGTTCCTTGTTATTTTTAAAATATCTTACTGAAGAGCACTACCTTCCTTGGCAAATAACCTATCAAAATCAAACTTTTGATGAGTACTTTAAAATGTTACCTTACCTTATGTTGGGTTCTTGAATTATGGCGATTTTAGTAAAACAATGGCTCTTGGAGTGTTTTTCTCATACAACTATAATAACAACTTTGGATGACTTCTTCACCAGCATGATAGGTGTGTCCATATTAGTATAGAAACGAGTAGGACACATCGTGTCATGAGGACGTGAGATCTCAGTAATCATTGAAATTGGATAATGCGAAATGCTTAAGTTGTTCATTGCACGACGGAACAACCCAAGAACACTCTTGGTTGTGACGTCACTATGACGTCATATTGTTAAAACTTGACATGTTTGTACTTTATTTGAAGAAAGGACATATGTAGCTACAAACTGATACCAAAAAAGATTATGTTTGTCATTTAACCCTCGTCCAACCAAGGGGTTTTCTACTACATTCACGACCGGGGGGGGTTACCACCCACCGATTTTTTCGTAATTTAGCGACAAACCTCATCTTATTTGGTATCAGTGTGTAGCTACATATGTCCTTTCTCCAAATCAAGTACAAACTCGTCCTAGTGACGTCATAACTGAGAGCTTATTTTACGCAAGATCATTCATGCAAGCAAATTTGGTATTTATTTGGGAATGACAGGTGCCAAAGTAAGCATACAGATGTTATTACTCTAACAAATAAGAAAAAATACAAATATTGTCATTATTTGCTTACAGTAGCCTTAGATCATATTCGTTTGCGTTTTTGTGCGACAGGGAATCCTCCGTTGGGTCCCCTGGTCGGACGAGGGTTAATTACGAAAAATCAGGGGGTGGTATCCACCCCCTGTGCGTGAATGCAGTAGGAAAACCTTTGGTTGGACGAGGGTTACGTTTAATTGATAAGTATAATGTTTTATGTTTAAGGTCATTCTTGAAGTCATTTTTTGGCAATTAAGATAAAGCCATCTATAGAACCTGTATTAGAACTAGTATTAGATTTTCCTAACTATTTCAATATTGTAATAATGTATCTTGTCTTTTTTATAGGGATCATGTGTTTGTATGTTCTGATGTGGTTGTTGATTGGCAGTAACTGAAGTTGTTCAAAATGGCAATTTTCGCTTAATGTATGGACGGATGATGAACTAGTTCATCAGTGTATAATATGTATTGCTATGAACTATTTGATCAGTATATCTCTTGTAGTTGTGCTTCCACTGTAGACATGTGTTTTCTGTGTGTATCGTTGTGATCAATAAGTTTATCTTGCTTGATACATGGACGGGTGATGAACTATTTTATCAGTGTATGATGTGTTTCTCTTGTAGTTAGGAACTAATTTATCAATATTTATCTGGTAGTTGTGCTTTTACTGTAAACATGCGTTTTCTGTTGCCTGTGTCATTGCAATTTATTGTTCAATATGCGAAATAATGTTTTGACAACATAGGCTTTCTAAGGAACTTATAGTTTTGTATGGCTATTTCTTTAAAGTGGGAAATCTATTTTGTTAGTTATTCTTCGATATTATAGTTTTAAAGTTCAAGTTTGTTTTGTTAAAAAAATGATATATTTTATCTTAAAAAGACACTGGCACCTTTGGAAAAATAGTCGCCCCGCAGACTGTTCAAAATTGATATTTTTCCGACACGCTTGCACCCCGTTTGACCGTTTGTGACCTTTGTGGTTTTAATATCAAGGAGCCATTCATGATATGCATGTAACATTTATTGGATTAAAAGTTAAGTGTAACATAAGTTAGCCCTACTAGTACCTGAAAGTCTTTGTCCGTCTTCTATGAATGGCCTTAATCTGAGCGTGTTCGGGGATGTTTTTTATTTTTAAATATAATTGTGTATCTTCAAGGGTCTAGACTATCATTTGCGAGCAAATTGAAGACCTTCATATTTTGTGAAAATGTGCCAGTGCCGCTTTAATGACACGACATGACACACTTGTGTCACTCACTCACTCACTCACTCCATCAATCCATCAATCATCAATCAATCAATCAATCAATCAATCAATCAATCAATCAATCAATCAATCAATCAATCAATCAATCAATGAGACTAGCCCTTAACAAGCTTTGTATGGTAGCAGTATTTAAAATTTTTCTGATTGGATGAGTCATGTTTAAGAAGCTGGAGGTTTAAGTAGCTCCTGATGTACTACAAAAAGTAACATGAAACTTAGTGCCTTCTGTTTCACATTAAATGTTCATCATTATCATTGATGTCTGGCATGGTATGCATTATAATAGTAATGCATGTTGCTGTGTAGCTATGCTCATGTCCTACATTTCAAACTAAAATTGTGTTACAAAACTTAATTTGTTGTTTCATTTCACAAATTTTGCACAGGAAACGTCATGAGCGCTGGGAGGAGACGGTCCAGGAATTTCACTTATCTAGCAGGAAGGCCTAGAAGACTATATACCGCAGAGTTTCCAAACCATCGAAATGTTCTGTGTCTGCAAATTGCTGTGGAACTCCTCGGAAATGGTCGTTTCAATGATATTGATAAGGATCACATTCGCTCTGTTACAAGAGATCACCAAACTTCGTCGAGCCGTTGCGTGGACGGGTAACTTTCAACACCCTTCTCACTAGATTAACTCACCTCTGCTATCAGCCAACTAAAGAGTTGAAAGGCTCAGGGGCCTGGTAATATACCAGTGGAGTTCCTGATGCACTGTTGCCCACGATGTTTTAAATGGCTCCAGGAGTTCTACACATGTTGCCTTAATAACCAGTCCTTACCCAAGATCTGGAGGACGGCTACCATCATCGCACTCCCCAAACAAAACAAGCCTGTTGACAACCCCAAGAACACCAGCCCAATATCACTACTGTGTGTTTCCTACAATCCTACACCAACTTATCTGGGAGTGAAGCTTGATCGGTAGCTTACTTATCGGCAGCATCTCGAGTCAGTTTGTACAAAGGTATCTTCGAGGAATAACCTCCTCTGCCGCCCTGCTGGATCTTCATGGGTGCTAGCCCATCCACTCTATGCACCACCGCCATGGCTCTGGACTACAGCGCTGCTGAATATGCCGCCCAGCATGGTACAATAGCTCTCACTCAAAAAAGCTGGACACAGTACTCAACGACACCATGAGAACCATTCAAGCATTGCACCCGCAGTGCTTCGGAGAGGATATCTCACACATAAACTGGCGAAAGGCTCCGTTGGACAACAAGCACCTGCTGCATACACTGTCAAAGAATCACCAGCTTGACACGCTGCTAAACTCTACAGCTCCCCATTCAACATTACAGACATGGAACACTGCCTGGCTAGGTACCCACGACCAGACCAATTCACTATCACACCTATGACAGAACTCCCACCTGGTAGCGATCTTCCACGTAAGGAATGGGTCACCTTGAACAGGATTCGCACAGGAGTCGGTCGTTTCAACAATGTGCACCGATGGGGGCTGCGTAAATCTCCAGCCTGCCAATGTGGCTCTCCATCACAGACTGCGGATCACATTCTCAATGAGTGCCCTACCTTTCATCCACTGGTGGATATAGACTTCTTAAACCTCAACCAATCAACAGTGAGCTGGCTCCACCAAATTCAACACATTTGGCTGCTGCCTCATACGCAAGAAGAAGAAGAATAAGATTTCACAAATTGTGCACTTAAATACAGAAGATTGTCCTTTTTAAGAACTCGTCTTGTCACAAAACCTTTATTTTGTACCTTCTTGATAGATTTTTTTTTTCAATATAAAAATGAATTTCTTTCTTAGCCAATATGTTTTGCTCTAAACATAAAAAATCTGCTTTCATAATGGCCCTTTAATGTACAGTGTAGAATCACCGATCTGGCTTTAAGATGACAAAAAAGCGATTACGTCTAACTTGCGTTTGATTTCTCAACACGTGTCAAGAATAAAAAAAAGGGCAAGAATGTGTCATTTGAAGTGAAATGGGTGTTTGAGGCTGATGGAGTTGTCTTTTTTGTGATTAGGGTGCCTAGGACTGTTTTGGCTCGGTCTGTTTTTTCTTCTTCTTGAGATACAGGGAACACAGGCGTCGGCTCCTAATTGTGGTGGAGATTTTGTTTTGGGCTGGTTTTCCGTCTTGGGACACTTTCTGTTTACAGCGTTTGAATGTTTGCATACTATTTGCGGACAAGATAGCTCAATCAGTTAAGCGCTCGACTCCAGTGTATGCTCATCCATGCGTATAGGCGTGCGTTCGAGCCCTGTGAGATTCAGCTATCTTGTAATTTCCCTGGACAAGAAATTAACCGCTTGGTTGTCTCGATTTACCCATGCGATATTTGGGGAGCTGGTCCCGGCTGCGATGGTTATCTCGATGTATGTTTGCTGATAAGGGAAAGCGCTGATCCCGATCTGCTGCATCCCTTGACATGATGCTAAATGGTTTATGGTTAGTATGGTTGGGCCACAGTGATCACCGGCCATTTGTGAAAGCGCTTAGAGGCCAATAGCATAAGGCGCTATATAAATCTCTGCTATTATTATTATTATTATTATTATTATAATGTAATAACATTTTAACTTGATATACGTTTGTGAATTGTGAACATTGCTGTAACAAAATTATAGCATATAGCACTTGGTCTGTGCTATGTGGGGAAAAGAATGTGCCACACATCCACACGTTGTCTTCCTGTTGCCTTCCTTTTGGCTATTACACACAGTAATTTTTAATTTTCATCATCAGAAAACCTCCCTACAGAGCTGTAATATGCTACACGATAGGATTCCCGTATGTCTACAACACACTTAGGGATCAGTGAAGCAATGCAAACACCACGTAAAATCAGGTACGAGACAGTGTAACTCTCAAATTGGTCGAACAGCCAACCTGTAATTTCACAAAAGAAAAGATAAAATGCTTTCTGTTAATTACAATAACGATAAAAAGGCTATAAAAGATATCGACATGTTATGAAGATGAGGACTATTTTCAGCTTGGAAATGCTAAATACAAATGCAGTTATTCTATATGATGTTTAATTAAAAAATACACTTACCAGATAGAAATCCAGTCAATATTGACATTATTCCATACCCGGCATACGACCAGCCAATAGCGTTTATTATTTGTTCAGCATTAACCACTTCGTGGATAATTACGTACCATACTGTTGTCAAAATTCCTCTCCAAAAGCCATAAGAAATAGAACATGAAAGCATTCCAATGTATGAATGAAACATGCTGGTGACAGTATCTAATGCGAAAGAACATGATACGGCGCATAACGAGATGTAAAGCTGCTTATTGCTCGGCACAACTTTGACAAGGACAGGAAAAACTAAGTTGCCAATAACGTTTCCAATCCCTCCAGCAGTTGCAACTAATGAAGCTTTCTTAAGAGAGAATCCTGCGTCCAAGGCATGCGGTATGACGTAAATAAGCCAACCTGTTGTATAATATCCACTTTCAGCTGATATGACGAACAGACTAAGGAATAAAGAGTGAGAAAATAGGTCGAAATCAAGACTCTGTTTAATCTGTTTGTAGTAGCACTTGTATCGAGAAATGTGCTGTTTAACTCCATTTATTTTTTTATTTTCTGTTTGAGGTAGTAAACGGTCGTCATCTTTAAGTGGCTTAAAGAGACCACTGCAAGCCACTCCTTGCAGACTGATTCCACAGAGTAACAATAATGCACCACGCCATCCATACAAATCAACAAAGAACTGAGTCAATAAAGGCATCACTACTATACTTAGTGACATTCCACATGTTACAATAGTCACAGCGATATTGTAGTGTTTATCAAAGTATGCAGAAAGAACGCCGACAGCCACAGTTGTTGCACCAGTGGAAAATCCTGTTAAAATGTGAGGATTAAAAATGAGTTTATACCGTGTGTCCAAAAAAACGCAACACTTGGTGGCAGGCGCCATAAGTTTTGAACAAAAGCACGTGAAAACTTTTTCTTTGTTGTAAGGTAAGATGGGACTGTTACCTAATATCCCTGAAAAGTTCATAAAGGTAGAGTTAAGATTTGTTAAGATATGACCCCAGAAATCAAGTAACCTGCAGGACCCATTTAACCAAATTTAGGCGCTATTAACTACAAATACGGCACTGTACGTTTTGCGCCCAGAACCACCAATATGAATCTCTAAGTCCAACCACCATTTTCTCCTTTTTTAAAAGACAGGTGCTGCAACAAATATTAACATATGAATGTTTCTATTGATAATAACAGCTAAAAACATGCATTTTAACACACTTGAAAGGTCGAAATGTATGATCAACAAACTCTTCGTATTGTCCAAATAAGACTGCATTGGATTAGAGCTAATCATTCATCACCATTTTGCGACGGCACACAAAGAGTTATCTTAACCCAAAATTTAATGACAGAATGAATATACTGATATTGTTATTGAGTTTTGTGAAAAAAAAAAAAAAAAAAAATCAAGACTCTGTTTAATCTGTTTGTAGTAGCACTTGTATCGAGAAATGTGCTGTTTAACTCCATTTATTTTTTTATTTTCTGTTTGAGGTAGTAAACGGTCGTCATCTTTAAGTGGCTTAAAGAGACCACTGCAAGCCACTCCTTGCAGACTGATTCCACAGAGTAACAATAATGCACCACGCCATCCATACAAATCAACAAAGAACTGAGTCAATAAAGGCATCACTACTATACTTAGTGACATTCCACATGTTACAATAGTCACAGCGATATTGTAGTGTTTATCAAAGTATGCAGAAAGAACGCCCACAGCCACAGTTGTTGCACCAGTGGAAAATCCTGTTAAAGGAGGCCCTCTATAATCATAATAGTTATATTTCACCATCAATTTTGAGTTGGTGTTTGACAACTACTTTATCATGTACGCAAGTTGTTTTTTATCCCAAAAATACACTTGTATCAAGGAAAAAAATGAGAAAAGTCTGAGAAACTTCAGGGGCATGCTCTCTGGAAAAAGCAAAGCTTAGAGCTTTCATTGAAACGTTATTTTTGCTTATATGTTTCCTTTGGTTGATAAGCAGGCTATCATTAATGTTTTGGCCAGTTTTAGCCACAGAATGCGGAGAGACTGACATCTACGTATACCATAACCCATTATAGCAAAGACAGATCACACATGCAATTTCAGTTGGTATTGATATCTTCAGTTTGAATACAACGGTCAATTGTGTAACATAATCATAAGTATCTTCAACAAATGAAATTATCATTGGTCGATCAATAAAGAGTCAGTTATTGAAAATCAGGCCATATCAATGTCTTAGTTCATAAACATAATGGAATTGCTCAGAGAATCTAAAATAATTATGGCACAAAATATACTCAGTGTACATAAATTGTGAGAAGAACCAAAGTTTTATGTAAATAAATTAGAATTGAAACTTAAATTATACTTGTTTTGCAGGCTGAATACGAAACCTGTGGTTTCACTTTGACTCCCAAGTTTCGTTGTAGAAAAAAAAAAAAAAAAAAAATTGAGTTTTGTGTTGAAAACATAGGTTTTACTTTAATAAAGGACATCGCCGGATAAGGAGAGAAGGAGGCCCTCTATAATCATAATAGTTATATTTCACCATCAATTTTGAGTTGGTGTTTGACAACTACTTTATCATGTACGCAAGTTGTTTTTTATCCCAAAAATACACTTGTATCAAGGAAAAAATGAGAAAAGTCTGAGAAACTTCAGGGGCATGCTCTCTGGAAAAAGCAAAGCTTAGAGCTTTCATTGAAACGTTATTTTTGCTGATATGTTTCCTTTGGTTGATAAGCAGGCTATCATAAATGTTTTGGCCAGTTTTAGCCACAGAATGCGGAGAGACTGACATCTACGTATACCATAACCCATTATAGCAAAGACAGATCACATATGCAATTTCAGTTGGTATTGATATCTTCAGTTTGAATAAAACGGTCAATTGTGTAACATAATCATAAGTAAAGTATCTTCAACAAATGAAATTACCATTGGTCGATCAATAAAGAGTCAGTTATTGAAAATCAGGCCATATCCATGTCTTAGTTCATAAACATAATGGAATTGCTCAGATAATCTAAAATAATTATGGCACAAAATATACTCAGTGTACATAAATTGTGAGAAGAACCAAAGTTTTATGTAAATAAATTAGAATTGAAACTTAAATTATACTTGTTTTGCAGGCTGAATACGAAACCTGTGGTTTCACTTTGACTCCCAAGTTTCGTTGTAGTAGTTAATACCGCGAAAACGTGCTTATCCAAAGTCTTGGTCTTTTTATCTGGGACATTGAACATTTTTTCACTCAGCATTTTCTTTTGTAATCTCGGGGATATTAATTTTATAATCCGTAATTATTCACCCACCTTCTATTATTTTAGAATGATAATTGACCAAAACCATGTTACTCTATGTAAACGATGCATCTTTGTGCGGCTCAAAATGGCCAAACTGGATTTTTACGTCTATCAGCAAAATAGGCATACCTTCTTTCTCAAAGGTCAAAATAACACCAAATAAACGTTTTCTGAAAGCCTGTATTCCTCTTTATAGCCAACGTAAACTTTTGAGCAGAAATAAAAAAAAAAAAAAAAAAAAATTATTTTAGAATGATAATTGACCAAAACCATGTTACTCTATGTAAACGATGCATCTTTGTGCGGCTCAAAATGGCCAAACAGGATTTTTAAGTCTCTCAGCAAAATAGGCATACCTTCTTTCTCAAAGGTCAAAATAACACCAAATAAACGTTTTCTGAAAGCCTGTATTCCTCTTTATAGCCAACGTAAACTTTTGAGCAGAAATAATATATCACCAGATGTCACCATCTTTTCTACCAAAACAAAGACATTGATCATCATAGAGCTGACGGTTCCTATGGAGGAGAACCTATCCAATGCGTACATGTATGCAAGAAAGAAGTGTAAATACCAAGATCTAGTAGCTGACTGTGAAAACAGAGGGTGGTTTACATACTAATTTTTCAATAGAAGTAGGAAGCAGAGGTTTCTGCAATACATCAGTCAACAAATGCCTGCTATCCTTGGGCATCCTCAAAGGAAATGGAAGGCTATAATCGATACAGTAGCCAAAATTGCACTCAGAGCAAACAAACAGACGTTAAATATGGCTATACGGATCGTATCAGACCAAGAACGAAGATTTTGGCTTTTACGTTTTTATTCACATACCACCACCATAGCTATTCACCATTGATCTGAGGCATTTACTACATCGGCAGCGAGATTGACTCTCGTCCACCTGTGAATATCAACATTCTGAAATGATAACTACAAAGGTACAAACTAGTTGCTCTATATATAATTCAAGCACCGTTTCTTGTAGGTTAATGATAAGCAATAAGATAATTATAAAATAGCTAGATAAATGACACAAACGCAGATTTACGTTTAATTAGCTGCTGTATGGCTGTCAGTCGGAACTACATGTATTAAACAAACCTATTCTACTTTTCTGGTTTGTTTCTGAAAAGACAACTTCCATTGTCAAGATACATGCCCGTTCAATCTGAGACCCACACGATCTTTCCCTTGTGTGTATGTGTTTATGTTTCATACACTGTTGCTCATAAAGTTGGAATAATTTTTTAAAACCCAATCTTAAAACGTATTTCTATTTGAGCACCTCAGTAATCATATTAGAGTAGGTGATTCATTACATAATGATTCTCCACAACCCAGGTGAAGTGAATCCATGCATAATTTTGAATTACGTAACAATGCTTTTTGTTGGGAGCTATCAAAAGTCAGCCGTCTGTTGTTTGTTCCTTTTCCCTGCTCCAAGCCGCTGTGCAAGGAGCCCATTTTTCAGAGTTGGTTGTTACGTTTACAACAAAAACTGATACAGAGGTTCCCTAGGCTATGCCTCGTCCAACGGCATTGTCAATACTCCGAAGCGTACTTGCACTCCGACGGGAAAGCTACAAACAAGCCAGAGTCGCTGATTTCCTCGGGATGTCGCAGAGTAGGGTCTGTAAAATCATCAGCCATCATCGAGAGGTGGGTCATTTGAGGTCAAGAAAATATTCAGGACGACCACGATTGACTACCAGACGAGATGATCGCCGACTGCTTAATCTGTGCCGTAGAGCCCGGAAAATGCCAACGAGCCGTCTTCGTCGTTTGTGGACAAGACACTATGGAATCAACGTTTCCCTCCAAACTGTGAATCGGCGATTGCTTTAACATGGTTACCGAACAAGACGAATGGCCAAATGTCCACGCCCAACCGTTCACCACAGAGTTCATTGACTTTGCTGGGCTAGGGAGCACAGAAGATTACAGCTCAGCTACTGGCGAAATGTTGTGTTTATTGGCGAGAGCCGCTACATCCTTGACCATCATGATGGAAGACAAAAGGTTCGTCGATTACGTGGTGAGAACCTCCGAGATGACTGTATTCAGGAATCGACAAGGTGGTGGTGGCTCAGTGATAGTATGGGCCGGTATTCATTATGGAGGAGAAAAATCACTGCCGGTGCCAGATGGAAACATGAACGACGTCGTGTACCTGTCTGCCACATGCAAGAAGGGTTTATATAAACAATTTTCGGCTGCAAGACGACATTGTCACGCCGTACAGGGCCGCTGTAGTGAGACAATTTCTTGAGGCAGAGGGGGTGGAGCAGATACCTTGGCCTGCTTGCTCCCCTGATTTGAACCCTATCGAGCATGCTGGGATGCCTTAGGCTGAGCCATCAATTACAGGGACAATCTTCCTCAAACACTATAGGAATTAGCTCAACCGCTGACCCATGAGTGGAACGCTCTGCCCATTGACATCATAAACAACCTTGTGGACAGTATGCCGCGACGTCTTGACGCCATGTTTCATGCAGGGGTGGCCATACTCGATGTTAGTGACTGATTGACATTTAAAACAGTACTATTGAACATTTCCATGCATGAAATCATCCAAGAACGTGTTATATGTAAAAATGACTGATGTGAAAAACTTGTAACAAAATCCTTAAATCTGCTGTTCAAATATCCCCTTTTCCTTTCAGGCTAATGACACAGTTCGTAAAGGGTTAATTGTGGACTAAGTTCATGGTGATATGTTCGAAAGAGACTGATCATTCACGCAGTGTGGCGATATACACCCTAGATATCATAAATAACTCACACTGTAAGAATCATTCCATAAAAAAGTGGTAAAAATATTTTATTCCAACTTTATGTGCAACAGTGTAGTTAGCGAGGTGCGCAAAAAGACGTCTGTTTCGCAATGGATAACGATGTGAGAGGGCGCGTTCTCCTTTTCAATTGCTTAACTCTTCCGTTGGTCTCTGGCCATAAGGGTGTCACTCTGTGGTGTTCAAAACCAAGATATTCAGCGAAAAGCCGGAATTTGTTGCTGTGGAATATACCACCATTATCAGTTTTTAGAATCTGTGAATTCCTTAGTCCGTAAATATTTTGTCCAAATGAGGAATAACTGCTCTGACTGGGAACCGTGAGTATTCATCATAAACAACAAGCAAGTAGTGGCCTGAGGGGAATGGCCCAGAAAAATTTGCACTGACTTTCTGCCATTTAGTCTTTCTGACATGACGATCAGTTCCCGGGATTTGCTTTGCACACATGCTTGGCAAGTTATACGCCGTCTCCACTTTGTCATCTAGTTTGGGAAACCACGTCTTGGTTCGAAGTAGTTGCTTACTTTTTACAATTCCTTGATTGCCAATATGAGCCAATGTGATAGCGCGATCTTGCAAGGAATTCGGGAGGACGAATTTGATACCACGAAGAACAACGTTGTCATCCGTGACTTTTATTACCAGTGTCATGTTCCACAGAGATCTATGTTGTTGTTTGATGGTATGCCATTGGTTGTTATGGTAGCACGCTATCACTGCTTGAAGAGCTGTATCTTTCAAAGTTTCCTATCTTATTTCATCTAAAGACATCGCTTTAGGAGTTACGAAGTGCACAGATGCATCTGCACCGTTTGATGTTTGTTCAAATGTATAGTGTCACGATATAAAATCTGCAGGATTTTTTTTGCCTACTTGGAAGTTGGAATTGAACAGCCATGTCGTAAGATTGCAATTTGAGAAGCCATCGCTTGATGCGACTAAAAGGATTGGAGTGTGGTTTTGCGACGATTGGTATTTAACGGCCCGTGGTCACTCATGACTGTAAACGGTATGCCGTATACATACAGTAGTAGGGGACTGCAGTGCACTGATCTTATGTGAGTGTTCAAATCTGGATAAAACTGTGAAATTTGGTAATTCGCCCTTCCGCAAGCATTGATAATCAAAAAAAATTGATGGAAGCACTTGCCACACCCCTTTCATGGCCCCCAGCTTGGATTTCAAGGTTACACAGGGGTCAAAGTTTTAAAATGTTCCGATTGTGTTGAAAAGCACACCGTGATGTTTGCCTGGTCACAAGGATTCCAAAAAGGTATAGTTTATACTACCTATTGTTTATAGTTTTGAAATAATGGGGTAAAAATGGTGAAAAAGTCAATTTTGGTTTGTACAGGGGTCAAATATTAAAAGTTGCTCCAGTATTTGTAAAACGTGGTTCAAGTTGTTGGTTTAGCTCATAGAATGAAATATAGGAATAGTTTTGACTATCTTACGTGTTTGGTTATTAACCAAAATGGCGAATAAAGTCAACAGCTATTGGCAGCTATTGGATTCTATTGACCTGTGACCTATTTTGTTTGATAACGTGAAAACTAAGCATAACAGATAAGGCAAACTATTCCTTATTTCAATCCTTTAAGCTAGGGAAACTATTTGCACCACATATTACCTGAAACAAGGCGACTTTTAACTTTTGACCCATGTACACGCCAAAGTTGACTTTTTCATCATTTTTACAGTTTTTACCCCATAACTCCGGAATTATAAGCCATAGATAGTGTAAACTATACCTTTTTGGAATCCTTCTAACCAGACAAATATCATGGTGTGCATTTCAACACATTCGGAACATTTTAAAATTTTGACCCCTGTATAACCTTGAAATTCAAGCTGGGGTCCATAAGCGGCGGGGGGGGGGGGGGGGGGGGGAGGTTTGGCAAGTGGTTCCATCAATTTTATGGATTATCAATGCCTAAAGTACTTGTGTGCAAAAATTCACAATTTTATCCGGAAGCGCACACTCTTTCACTACAGTCCCCTGCTACAGCGGTCCATGCAGTTGCCAGCCCTTTCAATTCGTTCAATTCGTCTGTAGCGATGTTCTGTTGCAGATAGTGAGCGGCTTGCGTAACAGATGTTTTGTCGATGTCCATATTTGTCCACCTGTATGAGAATGACACCAAGGCCTACTGGGCTTGCATCTACCCAAATTTCTGTGTCCTGATTGGGGTAAAAAATCTAATCACTGTATCACTTGAGAGTGAGTCTTTGATTCGCTGGAGGGCATTTGCTTGTTCAGTGCCCATACAAATTTACTCCCTTTCTATGTGATTTCTCTGAGTGGACCTGTTATGGATGGTGGCCAGATTTATGATAAATCGGGAACTGAATGTAGCCATCCCTAACAAATTGCTTATCTCTGCTGCGCTTTGAGGTGGGGGAACAGTTTTATTGCATTGAACTTCTTGGGTCTGCGGATACTCCATCTGCGCTAAAGACTAACCCGAAAAATTCCAAGGTTGTCTTATTCAATTCGCATTTCTCCTTGTTCAGAGTGAGCCTGGTATCATTGAGTCGCTGTAATAGTAATGTCAGCCTTCTGTCATGTTCTTGTTGAGTAGGTGTATGTATCAATATGTCATCCGATATGTTGATGAAACCATCGAGACCTTTAAGCGTTTGACGTATTGTGTTCTGAAACACTTCTGAGGCATTGCTGATAACGAAATTCATGCGTTTATACCGCTTAAGGCCCAGGGGTCCGTTCCCCAAACTCGTTCGTAACCCTACGTGTATACAAACTCATGGGTATGTTCTACATAACAGACCTTTTCATACCAGTTACACAGTGCTTTGGACAAATTGGTCCACTCAGGCATGTCATAGTAAGCACGTAGATTTACGACTGAGTTTCGGGAACGGACCCCAGGTGCGTGGCGAATTTTGGGATATAGCGACATTCAGGCTTGATTTCCAGTTGGTGGTAGCCGGATCGTAATTTAAGTTTTGAGAAGATCTTGAAGCCGTTTAGTTCTGTGATATGTCCGTTTAGTTCTGTGATACGTCCGTCAATCGTTGGGTGTCATGGCGTTCGCGAGTGTCGATGGCTTTGTTAGCGGATCGCATGTCGATGCATATGCGGATGTCATCGGGATTTTGAGGTTTAGGAGGTTTAGAGATAACTACCATGGGAGAAACCCACGATGTAGGTCCTGAGGCATCCTCAATAATGTCATTGGCTTTTAAGCTCTTGCAGCTTAGTTGCGATTTTTTTCTCGCAGATGTATAATGGTTTTTTTCTATAGCGCTGCGCTTGGTGGTACAGATATATGCAGTGTTACTTGCGTATCTCTCAGTTTTTCAGATGCCATTGAACACTTTTGGAGTATATTATCTGACAGTCCTATGTTGTTTACTGTAGTTGTATTGACCTGCACTAGTTTGAGTTCTTGTGATGTTGTGAGGTCTAGCAGGCAATTTTCTTTTCCTCTGACTACATAAACCTCATACACTGTCATTCTGTCTGTTGATTAAATGTGTGCCGTAAACCTTTAATTGGCAGGGGTGTATTTGAATAGTACGTCATGATGTTTCACATACATTTTCGTCAAAATGACGTCATACGTGCAAAGTTTGCGTTCCACATTTTCAAAACTAAGGGTGTCTATTAATTGCCACCTCGCAATCCGTCGACTTTAACTCATTTTGATAAGGTTGATTAAGTTGAAAGTATAACGCAGAATACTTCTGCAACCAAGACTTTAACATCAAAGACTAAATAGCATTACGTGCGCACTCACACACCTTTCCTGCTTGGTTTCGTGCATGGTACGTTGGGCAGTATTCAGAAGAAGAATAATGGCTAAAACTTTGAAATCAGTGGCTATTCTTCGTAGAAATTCAGTGACACTATTATTTCTCTCAAATCCCTCCTCTTGATTATTATGTTTATTATCATCACGCACATACTCTGCGAATGGATTCTAGCGTTGAGTGCGGGGATGGCTTAAATTTGAAAAAAAAATCTATGCCTATGGACAAATTATTATTCATCAGATTATATTTTTTTTTTGCTTCACAATATTAAATAAAATATGTGATTTCGGAAATCTGTCTGATTCCGCAATTGGTCAGTTTCAAGACTGTCTGCCTGTAGAGTTCGGGAGTTTCCGTAACCGGACCCATCTGACACACTTTTTTCTGACACACCTATGAATTCGGAAACCTTAACGGAATAAACCTGTGCTTTATTCCGTGAAGGGTTTCCGAATTCATAAGTGTGTCAGAAGAAAGTGTGTCAGATGGGTCAGGTTACGGAAAGTCCCGTAGAGTTGTTTGAGTCACCGGGCAGCAATGGAATATTTACAGGAGAATAGTGGGATTAAATTCCGTAGATTGTAATTTGTGGCTTTGCAATGCTTTACAGAGGCTTTTTCCAGGTTGCTCAAACAAATGACACACAAGGCGTCTCATCTCCAATCTCCAAGTAATTGTTAACAATAAATAAATAATATAATTCATAACTCCTGTTAATAATAAGCCGCGTACCAATCAAATCTGTGGGTTGTTCACAAATATAAACGAAATAACCCCACGCATCTACGACCGCAGTCCTTGATATCTTCACAATGACCTTCCGCCGTGTATGTCATACCTCACAATGACCCTCCGCGTATGACGTGTACTAGCAACAAGGGCAAATTGCACTTGATACGGTCCCTGAACATGGCGATATTCTTTCGTAAGGGCGGGTCATTTCAAAATTGCGACTTCCCGAAAAAATGAACACTTGGCAAACGATGCGGAAGTACCAGACCAAAATGCGACCAAATAAAAAAGCACAATACAACACAACATCATGCCTCGCAACGTATCAACCTATAATGTGCCTATTTGCCCAGTGAGGAGATGTAAACAATATTTTTTTTAACATTCCAGAAGATTTCTTGTCCCAAAACCAAGATTATTGCGGAGTGATTGCGAGTAAAATTTATGACAAATAGGGAAATATAAACAATCCCCGAAATAGCACTACAAATAATACACAGCGTCCCTTTACAAATCAACTCCTGTATTTTTTTGTAACTTAGAAATGTGGAGGCTGAGTAACGGATTATTGGGGAGTTTAATATTTTTGATTAGCCAAAAATACGCTCCTCTGTCTCGATTTTAGCGGAGTTGATTGATCATGAAGTACATATAAATTCGGTGCAATGGTCTCATGTCACTGAAATCTACAGTAATATCATGTCATGCCCGTATATTTTGAACGTTGAAACAACAACAACATGGAATACCCGTGATGATTCACAGCGGACAAACGTCATCGAGTTTCGAGTAACAACAGACTTCAATCCTTGTGGGATAACGTCACTGACGATGACTAATAAGGACCTATAATTAGGAGGCAACTTTGTGAAAACAGAAGGGACTGGCCCTTGCCCACCCACGGCTTCGGCAGCTTCCCTCAGCCGTGGGTTTACCAGCCGTTTCCGTCACGCGGCCCCTACAGCCGTACCCATCAAAGCCGGGTCCAAGCGGCGATTCGCTTCAGTTACTGAGGATGAGCTAAGAGCCGCATTGAGGTGGAAAGACATGAGAAAAAAACAATGTACACAACGACTTTCGTGGGCATGCGGCTTCCTTAAAGGTAAACAAATGCACTTCCGATTAACCAAATCCGATGCAATACCCCATACCCCCCCCACTCCATACTAAAACAGTCCTTGTCACTTTGTGCATGCACGTACAATACAGCGCATGTTGTTTACCTCCTTGGGGAATCCCAGATTAGAGAATCCCTTAACCTTTGACACAGCCATCGTTAACAACTTTGTAAACATGGGGGGGGGGGGGGGTCCTAATTCTTAAATTGTACTGGATGTCTGAAATATACGAAATTGTTTACACCAGAGAAAACTCGTATTCTATACTGTCCCGCATAAAAAATTTTGGTTTTAAATTCCAATTCCAAAGTTACAAAAAGTTACAGTACGCATTGGCATCAACAAAATACATCAATACAATAGGGTAAACAGCAATAAGCAATAAATTATTTATAGTAACACAATATTATAACTGAAACGCTGAGTATATTAAAATGAGTATCAAGAATTTATGCTTCAGGCCAAGCAAAATAATTAAATTGTTGCCGTCCGATCATTAAAAATTCAGGAAGAATTATTTGTTAGTTTTTGGCTTTTTTTATTTTGTTTTTTTAATTCTGGGTTATTTCCATAGCAGATGACTTATTGGGGAATCATACAAAATCAACATCAATACAATAATGCAAAACATCCCTAAAGCCACTTATTTATAAATTCTAATAACACAATATTATAATGAAAGGTGAGATTATTAAAATTGTACCAAGGATGGCCCAAAAAAATAATGAACAACTTTTCCAGATGGTTTAAAAATCGGTGAGGAATTGTGAGTTTTTGCATTTTTTATTATTTTGTTGCTGTACTTATTATTTCAATTGTAGATGATGCTCATTGGGTTAACATCAAAATACAACATCAATACATAGTAAACAACAATAATAACACAAACCAACAACATTATTTATAAGAAGGCATCTGATAATTGAAAAAAATACAATATTAAAAAAAAAAAAACAAACGTGGCTTTACCTTCACCAAACTATTGGGTTGAAAATTGTGGAAATGTATGATCCACAAGCACAAACAACAACAAAAACAGTACCAAGCCAATTAGGAAACAAAATATAAAAGTGGTCAGGGTGGGGATAAAATTTGTTATTTTTTTTATTTGTATTTGTTTTTTTAAACATGGTGCAAGTCCCAAGAACAAGGATGAGAACTTTGAACATTTGCCATCTGACGCCTTGTGTTTACTTCTTCCTCAGACAGTTCGATGTGAGGTACGCAGGAAAATGGCCAAGCATATTCAAAGTCCAGTCTTTGCAACAACAAGAGCTCTGGCTGGCGCTTCAACCCATATCTCATCTCACACCCTTCAACATACAATCACATCATCAGAAATGAGCAATTTCAGGCATCCAACAATGTGTGTTGAATGGTACGCTGAAAAAAATGAAAAGAGATGGCAAATACAGCACCCACTATCCACCACTCAGCAGTGAGGACCTTCAAAAGCTATTTAGTGGGTCAGTTCTTTCCCTTTCCTCCAAAGATCCAACAAGTCTACAGAGATGGGTTTTTTTCAGTGTGCAGTACTTTTAATTTTGCAGAGAGGAGGGAGGGTGTCTACGTAGCTCAAGAAAAGACGCTTTGCAGAGATCAGAATGATGCAACGGTCCTTTAGTATGTTACTATGACATACAAGACATTAAAAAAAACACCCTGGAACACTGAGGAAGCTACCAACAGGACAAAAGGCTCTACGCAACATGTGATAACCACTGTCCTGTGAAAGCTTCAGCTGTACTGTCAAAGTTTACCCCGCCTTTGATTTCTTCTAATCAACAACGCCCAAAGAAAACGCATCATCAAGTCATCCTATGGTAGGACAATTGTTACGCTACTAGGTCCAACACGCATTGGCAACTTTGATGAAGATATATCAAAGCAGCAGGCCTCAGTCCAGGTGTCACTAATCACGCAATCCGAGCCACATCTATTGTTGCCCTAAATGACGCGGATTTTCGGATCGTATTATCTGCAGCCTGTCAGGGCACCGTAACACCAGCAGCCTGCGAAGTATGCAAGTGATGCCTCCGATGGACAAACGAAGATGTTCCAAATGTTTGTACTCGTAGGTGTACCAACAACCACACACAGATATCTACTCCCACCAGAGAGGATTGAATTACCTAAGATGCAAGCAACTTGAGATACAACCACAGCCTACACAGCACTTGCTCATCAGGCCTATCGCTCAATGCAATCGAGAATCACCCTAGTCTATTCATGCTAGTTAGTAGTTCTATTCCTAGGGGTTCATCTTTGGTGGCCCAGCAAGCAACAACAACAGTCTGCGGTTCAATACCAAAGTAGTCCTAAACCCTCAAAGAAGCCACTTCAGTAAATAGACAGGTACACAACCGTATGTAGCCCTGTACGTACAGCACCACCGTCAACAAGCCTTGCATACAAGTACAAAAGGCACCCGTCAACAAGCAATAATGCCTAGTACAGAACGCATGGGCAATATGATACCGTTCACATTTATTCACAGTTGTACCTTTGACGGAGCAACGGTGAATTTTTATTTTGGAAGTGACATTGACTTAGTCCTGAGAGTACCTTTCACTGTGGCTTGAATTTTGACCAGGAATTAGCATTATGAATTTTGTATTAAAACCACTTTATTAACTTGTTAGATACAAGATAGAGTGAGCTTAAGTTATTAATTAGGCCTATCAGTACATTCCTTTTCATTGTTGTTTTAATGTCCTGTTATATATGACTTCTGAATTAGCCTAAATGTTATGCTTTAAGAAGCCAAGTAAGTATGGGTAGGTTAAACCTTTTAGAAAGTTTAAAACTTTAAAACTTAAAATTGAATAAAGAATCAAATTTTGTAAATATGGCAATTATTACAATCTTTTCAAAATAGGTTATACCAAGCAAAGGGAATGAGAATGAACTGTAAGTGTTAATGTATATGGAATGAAGTTACAAGCTCTGTACTGCAAACTAACAACATTCTGTATCTGCCTAAATAGGGGTAATCCTGTCAAAGCAAATCATAATTAGCTCATATTGAAGTTTTTTATTATATTGATATTGATAAAAAACAATTGAAAAAAAATCAACCTGACACCATGCATTCTAAGATTGGATTTTTTGTTTCCATTTTCACAGATTAACTATTTCGTAAGTACTCAGGTATTTACAAATAATGGTTAAACACGACAATAAATCAAAAATGACTTTCACTCTTAAACTTTGTCCCCAATACAATTACATTTTCAACTTAGGCTAGTCAATAGTGTACATATTAAAGATGTAATGTCAGATATTTTTACGACAAAGTGTAGTGTAAGACCTAACAAAAGAAGCACCTATGAAAACAATTGCATATCACTGTACAGGGTATAGTTTCTTTTGTATAATACTATAGCACTGACTAGCCAGTACTAGTACTCATAGTCCACTTCTCTTCTTTTTGAGGCGCAAGTTTTTATTTTGTTTGAATCGTTTAACAAAATGGCATCCCTTTTATCCTTACATACCTGTGTTTCACTGATGGTATCAGTATAAATTGAATTGACATAATAGAACAAGATTATTTGACTTTGACAAAACCGCAAGTTTTATTTTGTTCCAGTATTCAGTTTACTTGTCACATGTCCATTAATGTCAGTCTACTCAAGCCCTCCACTGTAACTGTTACCGTTACTACTACACATACTCACCAATCTGGCAAGACGGCACATCCATTGACGAAAATCCAAGTCGGTGTCCATTAGGAGAAATTTCAGAAAATAGGATTCAACAATGTTCACAATTCATTGAGTCTCACGATTGGAACGAGCACTTTTTGTTCGTGCATTTCGTCGAATTCCTACAGGGTACATGTGTACTATCAAGCAGGCGTCCATTCAACCACAAATGGCATGGTCACCTCACCTGAACTTATGTGAAGTGATCATTCATTTGTTTCGGTTCATACACATTACCACCCGCGGGGCGTAGTTCCACAAGTTATGAGCATCTGTCAATAAGTCTTCCATAGATAGCAAAAATGAAGGCAAACAACATAATTCCAAGTATTTTCCATTCCTGGGGTTTCCATACATTGCGCGTGAGTTTCTCCACTTCGGATTGATAATTATTTCCTTCCCGCATCTTCATTTCTCAACTTTCTTGAGCTAGGGCCCCTGACCAGTGGATTGAAATTTTCCCTTTCGGCTATTGATTGATGTCCAAAATACGTCAACAACTAACGGCGATTTGTGGGATTCCCCTTCGACTGTTTTACTATAATAAAGGGGAGGTAGCTCCTACCATCGGTAAAAATAAAACATTTTAGTTAGATTTTAAAGTGGGGAAAATGAATGAAATTTATTCGTTTTTTAAAAGGAATGGTAATTAATTTTTTACCTCTTTTTCCTTCGTCGGGCGGCTGACCGCCGCCTCAGGAAAATTCCTCGAACCAAAACAAATGAACTCAGATTTTAAACCCATGACCCTCAAACTAGCTAGCGTACGTAATAACCTCTACATAATAAATGCATTTATATATGACGCTCTACAGAGAACATAGGGCCTTACAACAAATACTTCACAAATACTTAAAATACGAATTAATTCCAACATACATATTAACAGGAGCTTGTTTCCACAGCTAGGACAATTACGTTAAATGATCTTTCATCTAAGCTTGGTACGAGGAATAACAAGCCGTGCAACATCAGCAGAAGACCGTAGCCTTCGTCTTGTAACCTCAGAATTACTATCCAACACCTTGTACAATTTAGACCATCAGTGAGGTATGAAGAGCCTGCCGTCAAGAGACTTATACACATAAGGCAGGATTGTATCGGAGACAATCCTTAACAGGCGACCAATGAAGAGGGGTCAAAAGTTGACTAACGCTGGTCAAGACCCGCATGCAACACCAGCGGCACTTTATTTTGCAACGCGGAGCCTATTCATTGGCAGTAATTAATTGACTAGATCATACGGGACCAACCAAATATCATACTGCATGGTTTTTTTTGCAAGCATCAAAAGTGATAAACCGACGAATACGACCGCAGAAATTACGAATTAACACTCTTACAAGATATCTCCAATCTGATTGGACAATCCTCTGTGGAATCAAACATAACGCCCCAAGATTCTTTGCAACACACAGATGCAAACAGAGGTGTCACCCAGACCAACCGTATTGGGGGCAGATTTTTCAAACAACACGGGCGTGGAAATACATAATTCTTGGGTCCTTTTCTTGATTCATCTGCAGCATGATTTTGAACATTCAATTAAAAAGAATGAAAAAAACTAAAAAATTAAAAAAATATTTTTGAAGAGCATATGCTCACAAATCAACTGGAATCTTTGGATTAAACTCACAGAAAAGCTGTATATCAGAGTTCATCATCAAGCACAATGCAGTAACTACTCATCAGCATAAGTGAATGTTAACAGCTATGATCCCTAATAATGTCAAACACGGGGTCTGTGGATTGATATATCATAAAGCCCCAAGTTTTCCACACTATCATTTTTTACGCATGCTTTTTACACATCTGTTTTGAAAATTTTTTTACCAGTGCAGCGTGGCCAAGTTTAGACGATCATAGAGTTGACCTTTTTCATATGAGGTGATGAAAAAAGTTCAATGGCATTTCATGTGGTGTGGTGTAATAGAATTTAACAGTTTGACAGAGATGAAGACTACAAATAATTCTAAAAAACAATTGTTCCAGTCTCAGTTGTGCACATAGATTAATTACTACTTAGTATCATTCTAAACGAATGGACATTTATTTAATGCAATTTACAAATCCATTTGGATGTCATTATAGATGCAACTATCAAAAAGTTACGGAGTACAATGGACTTAATCCATGTCATGACCAATGCAACAGCTTTTCGGCAAAATGTTCCGAATTAACACATGTAGTAACCAACGCATCAAAATATACCGACTGAACAGTGTTGTACAGACGGAACATAATTTAGGGGGCATAAGCCCCCTTACTGGCCACGCCTTTGGAAAAGAGTTGCCAAGAAGCCTTTTACGAAAGTCTTTGGTGTTTTAGCATACCAGAGGTAAGACGAGGTATAACACGTGCACAAACATATCCAGAACAAATTGCTTTCCACTGGCCTTCTCCTCTGCCGTAGGTGGCTCATAAGTGGGCCAAAATGACATTTCCACAAAATCTTGCTTATAGTGGTGGTGGTGATGGTGACGGTGGTGATGATGATGATGATGATGTTTGTTTCCTAATGTATGCTTGTTTGAATACTCTTCATTAAATTAACATTGTAAACAAAATATGCTGTGCCGTTTTCAAATTCCCTTTAATTTTGACAAAAACAGTCCTTTAAATTTCCTACCAATTTGTCAATTTCCCGTACATAAATATAAATGTTTTAAGGGGTATGTATAAGATCAGGGGGTATGTATACGATCAATTATAAAATTGACAAACTTGGGTAAATATGATTTTGTTATTGTTCCAAAGCTTTCAAAATATTTCTTGACGTATGAGTAGCGATTTTGGCATTTTGGGGATAAATATGGGAAAACAAGTTTTGGATGAATTGGCACTTGGGAATAGTAACTTATCTTTAGCATTTTTTCAGTGAGTGTGTAAAGCATTTTTTTTAAATTAATGACATTTGAAGTGTTCTGTCGATAACAATCATTGACTAAACTTCGCTTACCTACCTGAAAGCATAAAAGTAAGCATAATTACAAGCACATTTGATGTAAAAGACGACATAAACAGGCCAAACGAACACAGCATTGTACATCCTGCAAAAACCGCACGTGGTGGCAAGAATTTACTAACAGCTCCTGAGAGGAGACCTGAATAAGTATATAAAATAGAGATTGTTAAGTATAGGTGGACAGATAAGTGTTTGGTAAAGGGCCGGATATGAGTATGGCACTCTAGAGCGGACATAACACATCGAGTAAATATTTATATTTATTGATAAACAAATAAATAGTAAAATCATTTAAAAAAAAATTAAAAATCAAGTCAAATAAAAATAAATCAAAATCAAAATAAAACTCGTGTTGCAAACTCAGCTCGTATTGCGAACTCGTCTCGTGTTGCAAACTCGGCTCGTATTGCAAACTCGTCTCGTGTTGCAAACTCGGCTCGTGTTGTAAACTCGCCTCGTGTTGCAAACTCGGTTCTTATTGCAAACTCGCCTCGGTTGTTACAAACTCGCCACGGTTGTGCCAAACTCGAAGCGGTTTTGTCAAACTCGACGCGGTCGTGTCAAACTCGACGCGGTAGTGTCAAAATCGATGCGGTTGTGTCAAACCTGACGTTTTATGTCCGCTCAAGTGTGCCATAGATGGCGTTTCACAAAATAATGAAAACCAAGGCAGTTCAATATCAAAATCCAATATCCTGCCTATATATATACGCTATCCTATTTTACAAACCTCATCAATATATCGGCCCGTGTTGCAAACTCTCCTTGGTTGTTACAAACTCGAAGCGGTCGTGCCAAACTCGACGCGGTCGTGTCAAACTGGACGCGGTTGTGTCAAAATCGACGCGGTTGTATCAAACTCGACGTTTTATGTCCGCTCTAGCCTATCATAGATGGCGTTTCACAAAATAATTAAAACCATGGCAGTTCAATATATCGAAAACCAATATCCTGACTATACGCTATCCTATTTTACTTTACACAAACCTCATCCAATATCCACCCTCTAAATCAGCGAGACTCGGTAAACTACGACATATTATCATTCGTGGTTATATTCGCATTTTACTGCTGAGCGAGTAGGGCATTTAGTGCATTCAACCTGACTTCTAATAGTTATTTCATTCCCATAACAGAAATGAATTTAGTAGTTTTTTACTAGCTGATTCTAAAAAAAAAAAAAAAAAAAACTGTCATGCAGTAGTTGGTTGTCTGGCCTGATGTCTGTTCACATTTTATCCGTTGACTCAGTAAAAAACCGATATATCGTCAAGCGTTTTATTTTTGTTTGAATGTTATATGATTTCAACATAGACTTACAGAAAGATGATTCCCACAGGTCAACGTACGAATACTTGTTCATTCACATTCCTTTATCCCAACAATTTACAAACCAACATAATGGTGACCAGATTTGTTAGTTACGAATCATCAACTCCAGCACATCTGACCGCCCAGCACAAGATGCTCTAGTCGCTACAGTAACGGCTAGTAGTGAGCAAATCGATGTGAAAATGATGAGCGCGGAGTAAATTACCAATTACCGGTCAAATGCCACATACTTTGTCAATCATGAAATTCCATCACTTTCTTAAGTGTATTTCCAGACATTTTAAAGCAGTACTTTTTGAGATGCTATGCAAGATAGTGTCCATCCAAGATTTTTGATCCTTACGGCATCCAGGTTAGTGGCGTATAACCTATTACAAATAATCATTTTGAGGTAAATTTTAAAATCTTTATTAGACATTAGTGATTATTTACCATAACTCTGATTATGCAGTAAGCAAAATTGGAAACCCTATAGAGAATAAGTACTATAATACACTTAGGGTGCTCATAACGTTGAATAAAATTGTTACCACTTTTTATTGAATGATTTTTACAGTGTGGAGTTATATTTGAATCGCTCAGGTGTTAATATCGCCACTTGAAAGATCAGTCTCTTCCGAACATACCCATGAACTTAGTCCACAATTAACCCTTCGAACTTTGTCCGTAGCCTGAAAGGAACAGGGTAGTTGAACTGCAGATTTTAAGGATTTGTTTTTTCACATCAGTCGTTTGTACATATAACATATAACACATCGAAATGTTCAAAATAGTACGTTTTAAATGTCAATCAGTCACTAACATCTAGTATGGCCCACCCCGGCATGAATCATGGCGTCAAGACGCGCGGCATACTGTCCTAAGGTTGGTGTAATTATGTCATGGGCAGAGCTTCCTCCTCATCGTCAGAGACTGAGCTACTCCTGTATGTTGAAGAAGATTGTCCTGTACTTGATGCTCGCCCTAAGGCATCCGCATGCATACTCGATCGGTTCAAATCAGGGGGCAAGCAGGCATGGTTATATCTGCTCCACCCCCTCTGCTCAAAAATTGTCTCACTACAGCGGCCCTGTTCGGCGTTTACATAAACCATTCTTGCATGTGCATCAATATCAATAATTGGAAAATTTGCATCAAATCATATTTTAAAATGTCTTGAACCTTAACAATTATCTACCATTTTTTCTAATAGGGGGTCATAATGGGAATCCTATTTTCGAAGTTGGGGAAGGTTTAAAGATGTTTTTCTATAGTTTGAAGGGAGTTGAATCAGAATTTAGAATGGGAATTATTAGAGAGGCTATTTAGGATGAACATACCCGGGGGGGGGGGGTGGGGCAACTGACGATGAACTTTTGGCGCCCCTTATTGGAAATTGAAAATGGCTCCCCATTCCACGTCTTCTTGAATATGCATAACATCCACAGAAATAAAGTTATCTGCGAGCGCATCGATCCGAAATGTCTGAATTGTGGTCGGCAAATTGGGCGATTTAAGAGTCATCAGTGGTCATCACTGCTGACAGGTCCCCCTAAAAATATTTCTCTCAGGCCCCCCTCAGACCCCCCTAGTCGCACTAAAAATTGGACATTCCATCCTTTCCGAGCTTTTCTGTTTTGACGCCCCTTGGTGGCGTTTTGTGTGTGGCGTGGAGTATCCCCCATTTCTTGCCAGTTTCAGTGCTGTTTTCGCGCCCTCCTTTCCTTATTTTCCGCCCTTTCCTTTTGTTTTTTGTTTTGACGCCCCT
This sequence comes from Ophioderma brevispina, assembly GCA_023653785.1. Lineage (NCBI taxonomy): Eukaryota > Metazoa > Echinodermata > Ophiuroidea > Amphilepidida > Ophiodermatidae > Ophioderma > Ophioderma brevispina. The sequence continues at coordinate 29,684 of JAMKCH010002031.1, forward strand.
TATTTTGTTTCTATAATCCCCCTTTTCTGCAAAAAAAGTTTCAGTTGCTGTTTCACGGCGCTCCTTTCCCCTTATTTTTCAGCCCTTTTCCTTTGTTTTTTTGTTTTGAACGCCCTCTTATGATCTTTCGTCCTTTTCTTAAACTGTTTTCAACCGCTTTTCGTTTTGTTTCGTTTTGGACGCCCTTTACTTTTCTTACTCCATTCCTTCTGCTATTTTAGCACCCCTTTATTCCTTAAACTTTTTCCCAACATTGTTCCTTTTTGGCGCCCCTTTTTTGTATCCGTTTTTCTTTTCTTCTTCTTTTCTTCTCTCATTTTCGCTGCACCTTTTTTATTTGTCTTACATTCCCTTTCTTTGCAACTTATTTCAACACCCCTACGTTTATCGCTATTATTTTGGCTATTTTGGGCCCTTCCTACTATTTTATAACGTGCTCTTTTCTCACTTTTGTTGCACATTTTCGCCTAAGGCGCTCCCTTTGCTTTCCCTTACAGATTCTTCCTTTTCGCCATAAGCTTTTCTATCTCTTTCCCCTTTATCTTCAGTTGTCCCCTTCCCCCTTTTTATTTACTTTTTCTTTTCCTTCCTCCTCCATTCCATCTCCTAAATTTCTTTTCGTTTCCTTCCTCTGCCGTCTCTCCTGTTCCCCCTTTCCTTTTCCCTCCATTCCCTTTCTTCTCCTTTTCCTTTTCTCTTCCTTCTTTTTGGCGCCCCCTTGGCCCCCCGGGGGGAACGCCCCTTTTGCTCCTAGGACACGCCACTGATTAAACATAACTAATATGGTATGACAGTATTTTGGGGGTAAAACACATGAACGGGCGTTAACATGGGTGGTTGTATGGAACGCATTTCCCCTCATCAAATATTGGAGGTATCACCCATCCCCTTGTATAGAGGTATCACAAGTCCCTAAGTCCCACCCCCCACATTATCCTTAATTATGAAATACAAATACAATTTTAAACAATTCCCAAAATGCAATTACAGATGATGCCTCTTTTGTCCATCCTGTGAGATAAAAACAACAAAAACCACACAAATCTCATTTAAATGAATAAACAAGTTGCAGTCAATGCATTGCTTCCAACGTACTGTTTTGAGTGTGTAAGGCAGGGTAGACTTTTATTCATTTATAACCCGGGGGGGGAGTCCTTGACGCACCAAAATTGGTAGCAGTGTGGCGTCCGCCGGGTAAAAAAAGTCCGACCCATGTTTATGTTACCAAATTGTACAAAAATACGAACCCATTTCTATATTTGGTTCCGAATTTTCAACCCATTTCTATAGTTGGCTTTGAATTTTTGCACCATTTTCATAGTAGTCTTAGCAAAATCGGTGGCCCATTTAATATAAATTTTCCAAAACTCGGAAAATCAACCTTTTTCATTGTATTTTTTACACTGACTATCAGAAAAATTCCACGCCAGTTTCATGAGTAAATTGCGACCAAAAATCGAAGAATGCACCTTTATTTAAAAGGATGTTTACTAAACTGAATGCAAATCTTTAAAGCGGACAGACTAATTAACCGACGCTTTATGCAACTATGCACAAATTAAATGTAACTTGGGGAAGAACCAAATCGTCTTGCATTATTTCACTGATACAAACACCTTTGTCAAGCTACCACACCGCATCCGTACCGCTGAGCAGCAGCTATACGCACCATATTTGAATCCGGAACAGAAACCTTGTGACTGAGTAGCTAATACCCCAACCTGGCCGTAGCCATCCACTAACCTCTAGCCTGATAGCGGTCTGCCGCACAGTTGAATTGTGTCGCCGATTTGAAACAACAGGAAGTTGGTTTCGGCTTGGTAATATGGCGGGAAACAATGCATTCACCTGCTAGAAGCACCTTTTCCACACAGTATGTTCTATTGTTATACCAAATTCCTTTAACTTTGACAAGGTGTATGCCATTGTTTCCAGCCATATTGCCAAGGCGAAAAGCACCTTCTGGTGTTTCAATCGGCGACTCAGACCCTCTATCCAGTGTAGAGGTCATTGTTGCAATAAAGCGGGACTATGGCAAGCCACACCTCATATTTGCGAGTTTTGTGCCGAGTGTTTGCGACCCCTGTGTGTCGTTTTTTGTATGTGGTCGAGTTTTGCCACGCCGTGTATCGAGTTTTGCGACGCCGTATGTCGAGTTTTGCGACGCCGTATGTCGAGTTTTGCGACCCCGTGTGTCGAGTTTTGTATGTGGTCGAGTTTTGCGACGCCGTGTATCGAGTTTTGCGACGCCGTATGTCGAGTTTTGCGACCCCGTGTGTCGAGTTTTGTATGTGGTCGAGTTTTGCGACGCCGTGTGGCCGAGTTTTGGACGGTATGTGGCCGAGTTTTGAACGGTATGTGGCCGAGTTTTCCGGTATGTGGCCGAGTTTTGAACGGTATGTGGCCGAGTTTTGAACGGTATGTGGCCGAGTTTTGAACGGTATGTGGCCGAGTTTTCCGGTATGTGACCGAGTTTTGGACGGTATGTGGCCGAGTTTTGTGTTTTTAGAGTTTTGTGTTTCCACATTGAATTATTTGTCATTATTATTATGTTGATGATCTTATGTTGATTTTATTTTTGAATATGATTATAATAGTTATTTTATACAGTTATGCATTACGTTAATGACATTATGACATTTTTTTTTACAATAAAGTATTGATGGTAAGGTCTTTCGAAAAAAACCTCTATTTTTCTTTTATTTCTATTGTTTTCTTACCAAAATGCAACAATTAGAACTTTGACAGTAATAACTTTAACTCGACATACGGCGTCGCAAAACTCGCATTTATGACTGCTGTGGCTTGCCATACCGCATCATACATATAGACCAGTTAACTATGGCAAGCCACAGCAGTCATAAATGCGAGTTTTGCGACGCCGTATGTCGAGTTTTGCGACCCCGTGTGTCGAGTTTTGTATGTGGTCGAGTTTTGCGACGCCGTGTATCGAGTTTTGCGACGCCGTATGTCGAGTTTTGCGACCCCGTGTGTCGAGTTATTTTTTCAAGTGATATAATCCAATCTGTTCAATTTCCACAAATATTTAAAGCCTAAGTACACCTTGTTACACTCTTTATAACGTAATATCACTTACATGCGCATATCAATCGCCGGCAACTTCACACTCGGCACTTCTTCTGACCTTTCCAAGGCATTTGACACCATAAATCATGACATCCTCTTAGCTTAAAAATTGTATCATATGGTTCTCAAGATGGTATTGTCTGTACTGAGTTCCAAAAGTAACCTCACAAACAGAACGCAGTTTGTTGATTACAACAGTCACAAATCTACCACAAAATATATCGAAACCGGTATGCCCCAAGGCTCTATTTTAGGACCCTTGGGATTTATCATTTCTGTTAATGATATTCCAAATGCTGCTCACGAATTGTCTTTTATATTATATGCAGATGACACCAGTGCGTTTACATCACATCATGATATTAATCAACTAAACACAATTATGAATAATGGTATCAGTAAACTAAACATCTGGTTCAAGTCAAATAAATTTTCACTAAATCTTAAGAAAACTAACTACATGCTTTTTGGCACTCAAAATTAAACAAACAAACTAAATAAACATTTGAATATCTCAATCGATGATACTAAAATAAATCAAGTTAATGCTTTTAAATTTTTAGGAGTCACTATTGACCAAAACCTTACCTGGAAAAATCACATTGAGGAATTAGGGAAGAAATGTTCTAGTAGTATTGGAATTTTATATAAAGTAAAACATTTTCTACCTGAAACTGCACTTCTTAGTCTCTATAACACACTGTTTCTCTCACACATTACATATGGTATCACTGCATGGGCAAGTGCATGCAATTCTGAAATGGAAAAACTGCATATTCTTCAAAAGCGTGCACTGAGAGCAGTGAGCAATAGTGATTACAGAAGTACATCAAATCCTTTATTTGTTAAATACAATCAACTAAAAATAATGGATTTGTGTAAACTTAATATTGGTACATTCATGTACAAATGTAGCAATATCTGTTACCCTCCATATTTGACAACATGTTTGTAACAAATGCTGAAAACCACACTTATCCTACAAGACATGCTTCAGACTTTCAAATACCTAATATTAAACTTGAATTTAGTGGTAAATCTATATCTTACCTTGGCGTTAAACAATGGAACACCATTCCACCTAATGTCAAAAACTCAAAAAAATCTTCATTCTTTTAAACTTAATTATAAACGTCACCTTATATCAAAACTATAACAACAAAATAGAAATAGAGTCTGGAACTTGACAGGACATTATTAGCCTTATTTCCAGTACTCTTCCACATTTTTTTACACTTCATTGGAGAGACAATTACATATTTACTATGTATGTGATATGTTGATACTTGATGTATGATTGTGGATAGAAATAAATGTTATGTTATGTTTGATCAGTTACTCAATTCAATAAACGATTAGTTTGATGGTTCATAAAACATGTCTCCTCATAGCAAAAGAAAAAGTATCAGCACAACTCCCGGAACTATACGGGATAGTTTCCGGTATTATATTTGCTGCATATCTGAAGGTACCCAAAAGTATCCACTAGCGGGTACTTAATGGGACATGTCCTATTTGCTACCCACTAGTGGATACTATTCAGATACCAGGTATCTGAATAGTATCCACAAGCAAACGCTAGGTATGACATGTTTCATGTGGTATCCGCTAGTGGATACCTTTCAGATACTATATCTGCAAGAGTAAACACAATCAATGATGAACATATCACATGATCCACCAGTGGATACTACTACTAATAATATAATACCCGACAAAGCGCTTTTTCCTGAAGGATTCAAAGCGCTGTTGCCTATTATTATTACGCTGCCATCAGGAAATCGTCATAATCATTTCGCTTCATCTAGGCCGCTAGCTGGCTAAGCGCACATCCCTATCAGAACTTAGATTGTAATATTACCCATAACAGCTCCCCAGATTTCGCTTGGGTGAAACGAGGCAATTGAGAGCGGGGTTCGAACTTACGATTTACAATGGTTTAATGATCATGAGTCCGGCGCTTATCCGCTGCGCCACACGTGCTCCCTATTCAGATACAAGGTATCAGAAGAGTATCCAGAAGTGGCCTTGAACAAGGAATGTGATTGGCCATCTCTTTACTTCCTGTACCTTGATATACCAAGTTCAAACTGCAACCGTTCAGGTACTGCCATGTACTAGTAGTAGTCTGCTGCAGTTCAGTGTGAATACTTGTATGCATGTAGTGACTGCTATGTGTCTGCCCAAGCTCACTACTGTTATCGTCTACATCGCATGGATGTTAATCTTCTACACGGATTCTGTAGTATATATGATATGCTAGCTGTCATCTGTGCTGCTATCTCATAGAGACTCTGCAATTAGCTATTTGCTTTATCATCTATGACAGGTTAGTTGTGCACACAAAAGAAACCCATAAAATTGATCAGCTAAAGCTTCCTGGCCCTAGACTATATTGCAGGCCAAATGAATTGTACATATATGCTCTTTGCAGTTGGCTACATGTATATTATAGTGTCTATAATTGTTGAAACAAGACATGTACCTTATTATGTGTTTGAATCGGTTTGATTTTAAGCTACTACTTTATGTATTTCCATTGATGTAGTTTCATTGTGAAGTGATTAAAAAGTGAACTTAAATGTATGAAACTACAACTATATACACTTTACAAGTGCGAGGCTCCTACAACAACAATGGCCGCCATTTTGGGGTCGTTTTGGCGGGAAACCGAGAGACAAAGGCCACTGGAACCGCCTGACTGGAACAATTATGTGCTATCGGGATAGTATCCGATACATATTTCGGGATACTATCCGATACCAGTAGCGGCATAGTATCGGATACTAGTAGCGGGATAGTATCCGATACTAGCTACCTGTAGAATAGCAGATACTGTTCCGATACTATCCCAGAACCATGACCATATATGGACAAAAAATTTGCATGTGAAAACTATCCCTATACTGTTCCGGTAGCATATCCGATACTATCCCGAACCTGCCTATAATTTGCTATGGGTTGAGTCCGTTTATTATTCCTGGATATTATAGTATCTAAGAAGTTGCTTACTGCCAATCCAGTAGAAATAATGGCCCGTTTAGGAAGTTCATATGTCAAGACCAGTATAAAACTTACTGTTTATTGTTGATAGTTTCCAGTGGCGTAAATTTCTTTTTGACATTGGAAAAAAAAAAAAAAAAAAAATTTACCGAAAAGATCCATTACTAGCACATGTGCGCGCGAAGCGCGCAAAATATTTTGCCATTTAGAAGCTAAAATCGTTAAATTTGATTGTAATTAGAACAAAATGCGCGCGAAGCGCGCGGAAATGTACCATTTTTAAACTAAAATGGTAAAATATGAGGTTATTTTTGGTCAAAAACGCATGAACGGGCATCAACATTGGGGGGGATGATCGTATTGACCATCCCCCTCATCAAAATATTGGGGGGGGGGATATATCCCCCCCATCCCCCCCGGGATTTACGCCTATGATAGTTTCGGCGATCAGGGAAACGGTTAAGAATAAACAGTATGTTTTATTGATGATCAACATACCTGATGAACCTCTTCAGTAAATGATGACCTATCCCTAAAATTACACTACTTACATATGACAGAACCTACCCCGGGTGAGAGTGATACTGCCGTTCCATTTTACACATGTCTGCGTGGCAAACTGCTCACGTATATCAGGAAGAAGTATTCCGAGGCTCTTAACCACGCCGGTTTCAATAAACATTATTAAAAAAGCGCCGGAAGCTACAAGCCATGATCTGCTACTATCTCTTTGATTTTCACTTGCTTTATCCTGCTTCATTTTGGTGTTCATGGCAATGATAAGCACAAGAATCTTTCGTGTGAACACAAATTGATCCAAAGTTATTCAGCGCGACTTTGCACAAATACAATAAGAAACGACCTTGACATTGTCGAAATCTGTAAACATCTGGCACGTGATATAGCATAATGTATAGCCTTTCATCAAAGCTTTGCTTTAGCTTGCTACAGTCCTGAATTTCTGTGCATAATGTCAAATTACACCCTCTCATGGTGAGTAGAGCTACAGTGTAACTCGCCTCGCTCGGCCTAGGGTTTCGACATCTGCCAATACCCTACACGGTTGATGGACTAAATTTTGGCGCGTATTTGAAAAAGATTACAGCATGATATAATACATTTTTCATTTCCTCAAAGGTTCAGATCAAAACATTCATCTGGTTTTAAGAGATGCTAACTGGAGAAACGAAACATGGTAAAAAGGATAGATAGCTCACCCTTTTCGAAACTGATCGTGGTAAACATGTGCAGGTGTGACTGTTTGTACACGGGAACAATGGTTTAACGTCCGATGGATGACGTGTTCTGTTATTTACAAGTGACCTATAGGGAGATCGTAATTAACGTTTCTTTTTTTTTTATAGATTCAATTTAATATGTTTTGGGATGCTTTAAAATTCCAAAGATTCCATTAAAGCCATCTTAGGTGTAGTGACCTTTTATAACTATAATGAATATCTTTTTATCTACATGTATAATGGATATCTTGTTATAAGAAAATCAGGTATTTAATAACAAATTCAGGACATTTTCCAGACCGTCTTCCATCAATTAAGGTCACTAGTCTTTCGAACGCTAGTCTGTCGAACGTGCTTTGCGCACCGGATGAATAAACATAATGAGTTGACGATACGATCTTACAGACATGGAACACTGCCTGGTTAGAGGACTTCAAGACCAGACCAACTCACTATTACACCAATGACAGAACTACCACCTGGTAGCAATTTTCCACGCAAGGAATGGGTCACCTTAAACCCGGTGTGAAAGCAGATATAGTCCGGTAGAAGCCATAGTCCGGGGCTCCATAGACGATAACGGAATAAAGCGTGAAACTAATGTTGCGTAAAGAGTCAACTGAATCGATTGCCCTATTGTTCACCATTGTTCCCGGACTATGAGTACGCCGGACAACGGTTACTTCTACACCGGATTCGCAAAGGAGTCGGTCGCTTCAACAGCAATATGCACCGATGGGGCTGCGACCATCTTCAGCCTGCCATTGTGGTTCTCCATCACAGACTACGGATCACATTCTCAACGAGTGCCCTACTATACCTTTCGTCCACCGGTGGTCATAGACTTCTCAAACCCCAACCAATCAACAGTGAGCTGTCTCCGCCGGCTACAACATATCGTCCGCCGCGTCACATAGTGACGTATTCGACAATTTGGCATGTACTTTTGTTTTGTACTAGTCTACATATTCACCAAATTTTTAAACCTCAAAGTGGCTTAATTAGTAAAATATTAATTAACTAATTAAGATGTATTTACCAAACTTAAATTGTCCGCGTCACATAACGACGTATTTGTCGAAAATCTATACTGCGCAGGCCCACAGCATCGTATCTGCAATTTGAAGTATTCGCCGCGTCACATAATATTTGTGCGACGTATTTTACAGTTCACCGTAGAATTGGTATTTTGTCGTTTTCACATAGTGACGTATTTGCGCAAAAAACGCGTCATATAACGATGTATTTGCGCGTCGTATTTGTTATTTACATGTTGAAATTGCTATTTTGTCGTTTTCACATAGTGACGTATTTTATTTAACATCATCTTTTCGCATATCTAAATAAATTGGAAGCTGATTAGTTAAATATATTTAAAATTTAACTTATTTCGGCGATTTTCCACTAGGTTTTAATTGAAATAATATGTTTTAATTAACAGTATGGGGCAAATTAAAATCGCAAATCTTCAAAGTCGTTTTTCTCGAAATGCGTATTTTGTAAATACGTCAGTATGTGACGCGGCCGACGATATTTAGCTGCTGCCTCATACGCAAGAAGGAGAAGATCTTGTTTTTCTTTTCTTTGTTTTCTTCTTTTTGGGTATTATTTGGTTTGCACTTTCCACCACGGCTTCTCTAAAAAAGGCAGTATCAGTGTTTCGAAAAGTCTTTAGAAATATTCCTACCAGTGTATTTGGCTCTCCTGTCGTATAGTATTTAAGGTAATACAACCTGTCCATATTGGTAATGGTTTTTGATTCAATATGCTATGTTTAAATGCCTGCCTAAAAATTCTAGCGTGCACGTTTTCACCGGTACACGGTTATATCATAAATCTGCATCTGTGACAATCCTTGTTGCTGTCGTGGTGTCACCTGTTGATGTCGTTGTGTCTGCTGTGTTCCCCTCTGTGGCTGTCTTTGGGACTGTTGTGGTCCCACCTGTGGCTGTCTTTGTTGCTGTGGTTGCATCCACAGCTGTCCTTGTGACTGTTGTGGTCCCATCTGTGGCTGTCTCTGTGACTGCTGTGGTCCCACCTGTGGCTGTCTTTTGACTATTGTGTTCCCATCTTTGACTGTCTTTGTGACTGTTGTGTTTTCATCTTTGGCAGTCTTTGTGAATATTGTGGTCCCATCTGTGGCTGTCTTTGTAACTGTTGTGGTCACACTTTGTACTTGTTTTTGAAACTATTGATTTTTGGTATTCTTCCCTTCACATCATAGCTAAAATTGACCCTAGGATTGTAGAGTTCATGAAAACAGGTGATGGCAAAATTAGAAGTGGAGCAATTTGCATATGACGCCATTTTTTTTCAAAATGGTGGCTATCTTAAAGGCAAAACCCATAGAGAAGACAAATTTGGTGTTAAAATACATTTTTTTCCTGGTCAAGGAGTCAATAAAACTGTTCCCAAAAGAGTTCATGAAAACAGGTGATGGCAAAATTAGAAGTAGGAGCAATTTGCATATGACGCCACTTTCCAAAATGTTCACCATCTTAAAGACAAAAACACATAGGGACGACAAATTTGGTGTTAAAAACATTTTTCCTGTATTTTTGAAGATATTCACGTTTATGGCTGCCATATTGATTGCCGTCATGTTAGAACTTTAAAAGTATCAGAAATACATTTATTGTGTCTAACAACAATCTAAGTACTTCATGTTTATTTTTATCGCAGGTATCTGCTGCTGTTATAGGGAATATTTTAAAATTATTAAATTTGGCTTCCATTTTGAATTTGGAGTACGACTCAATGTTACAAGTGCTATGCACTTGTTCATTGGGTCCTATAGTATATCTAGTAACTCCATAGTTTGATAATATAGAGTTGAATAGATAATTATCATTAATGGCGACGCCATCTTGGATTTCTCAAAATGCTCAAAGATGCCCAGGTGGCACCCGGCGGATTCTTATTCTACACACCCTAATCTATCATTTTCAGCAAAATATTGTGTCTATACTCAACTTTACGGTCAGGCCACAACTTGGACCATATCTCTCCGACTACTCCCCATAACATGGTGAGAGCTGAAACAAAAATTGCATTGTTACAGGATGGTCATTGAAGAGCTTTGAAGAAATAATTGGAATGCGTCGTCGATAGATCTTTCTGGAGCCGTAAGTTGTGAAATGGAATGCTGAAACCTTTAAGTTTATTCAGCAGTAAGTGACGCTGCAGATATATCGAGACTCGATCGAGCTGGACGTACTCAGACGTCGAACTTTATGAATTTGCCAGATAAAGAGTTCTGGTATGATTTGAATATTGGTTGGAAATACTAATTTTGAATTAACGGCTATCGTACTATCGATGACTTGAGCAACAACACATGCCTCTGAATTAGTCCGACCGTGTATGTCGTTAAACTACAAAGTCAACATTCCAAGATGGGATTAATAAAGAAATTGTATTATTATCCTAGTTTTGCGTCGTGTGTGCTAACTGTATCTCGTAGTTGTATGTAGTCTGGTTGCAATTATTCGTAAAGAGGGAGCGCAAGGTCCATCATCTCTCCATAATACCAAGTTAATGCTAATTGAACCATAAATGAAAATTGCGGGCAATTTTGAAGGGAATTCCCTTTCTTGTGGCTCAACCAACAGGTCAACTTAATAATAATAATTAAAATAATTAATCATATTATTGTCACTTATAAACCACTAGTATAAACAAAGTATCTAAGCGCTGTACACAAACACACACACAAATTACAGTTTCTTAATCTATAAATTAAATGAAATACAATATAAAGTATAAACCTAATTATTTGAACATTTCAATTATTAAAAAAGAAAGAAAGACGTTCAGCATTATGACCAATTTGCCACCCAAACAAAAGGTATGTCTTCAGTCGAGTTTTAAAAGTGGAAACAGTTTTTGCATTTCTAACATCCACCGGAGGCTGTTCCACATACGGTGAGCTGCAATGGCAAAAGCCCGGTACCCATACATAGTCTTCGTGGGCCAGCACTAAGAAGACCTTGCGACGATGAGCGTAGAGAAATACTTGGATTGTAATCCGAGATAAGTTCCTCGAGGTACTTGGGAGCCATACCATTTATCTTATACTTAATGAGTAAGATTTTTTAAACGAATGCGGTCTTTAACTTTTAGAGTAGAGGTCAGAAACAGTGCGCCGAAATGTGATCATATCGGTTTGTCAAAGTGACAAGTCTCACTGCTGAGTGCTGTACACGTTGTAAAGGTGCAATATGACTGAACGGAAGACCACACAACAGAGAATTATTACAGTGGACACAAAATCATCATACCACAAAACCAAATTACAAGATGTCAACTTCTACATTGGTAATGGAATCATTCCACAATCTTCCTCTGTGCGTAACTTAGGTTTTTTCTTTTGATCAGGAATTAAACATATCCCAGCATATTACCAATCTTTGTAAAACTATCAATTGGCAAATTCGCAATTTATACAGAATTCGCAAATTTATTGATCAGGAAACATGCGCCAACATTGTAAGAGCCATGATTTTGTCACGCCTTGATTACTGTAATGTTTGTATAACAATATTGCGCAGAAGGACATTGATCGGCTGCAGTGACTTCAAAACAAATGTGCCCGCCTTTTTTTCTTGACACCAAGACGTTCTTCCATTAGTCCCTTGCTTAAAGATCTTCACAAGGATCACATTAAATTCAAAACTCTTCTGTATGTTTATAAATCAGACTGCTTTCTCGAGTATCTTGGAAATAAACATCAAGTTCGCAACGGGCCGATAATTTTAAGATCATTAACATCAGAGCCCTGTTTTTTTGATAAGCGGTTTCACATGGGCCAACTTATAAATTGATGGTACAATCCCAGAACTCAAAGATTCGTTGATGATTTTGGTGATATAGGGAACCAATATGTCTAAACAATCTTTCAATATGGATGTTGGCATAGAATCCAAGTCGCACGTCGATGAAGATGATTGCATAGCAAGATCCCAACACACAATCCTCTGTCACTGGTTCAAATTCAACAAAGCTTTGGCCTTTGGCCTTTTGGCCTTTTTGGTGCGTGTTTGTCAGTATACATTGGTGCATTTGGTTTAACCCTTACGGCTTTGGCCTTTTTGGTGCGTGTTTGTCAGTATACCTTGGCGCATTTGGTTTAAGCCTTACGGCTTTGGCCTTTTTGGTGCGTGTTTGTCAGTATACCTTGGTGCATTTGCTTTAACCCTTACGACTATGGTCTTTTTGGTGCGTGTTTGTCAAGTAGCTCACGCAGCACATCATTGTACAGTATGGCAAAGTTGGGCGATATCGAATCAATATTGATAAGTGCAGATTGAATATCACATTTAAACTGTTCCAAATTTGTCACGAAGTCTATGATAGACAACATACTTTTATACGTTCTGGACGAGCAAAATCAAGTACACCAATTACTGCATAATGATCAGATGGTAGTCCTTGAATAATTTTAGTGCTACAAATGAGGTGATCAGAATTACGTGAAATCATCAAGTCAAGAGTATGACCTGCAACATGTGTGGGACCTTGAATGCATTGGTGAAGATTGGTTGATTTTAAAGTTTTCAATAAAGGTCATTGCTTCCTTATCTGTTTCATCATCCACATAGAAATTAAAATCACCTGTAAACACAACACGATGCGGTGAGGCAGTTGATTCCTCCAACAAAGATGAAAATCTTGGAAAAACATTTGTGATGTAAGTTTGTTTTTTGCAGATGTGTATGGTCTGTAGATAGCAAACAAATTCAAGGAGGAGGATCCAGAACTAACCGAAAGGTCTAGAAGCTTCTAGATGCTCAAAAGACTTAATTGAGTTGCTTTATTCATGGTCGTTTTAAACAGAGTGTTTGGTTATTAGTGTGTCAATTGAGTATTTCATATGCCTGCCCTACGATACCTACAACTAAAATACCACATGATTTGCCTAAAGCATGTACAAAAGAATTGCAAAGTAAAAAATACACAATGTGATTACAAAATATTAAATACAATAAGTGCTGGAACCGTTATGTGATCAATCTGTTCGACAGTTCAATATCAGCGAACAAAAAGCCAAATGTCAGCCTTAAAAAGGCTCAAGTGTATGACATTGACTACTGATCAATATTATTTAACATAAAAATTACATAAAATGAAACAGAAAATAGTAATTACAAAGTTAATAAACAGAATCAGTTTTCAGAAAATGCCGACAACAGGGCCGCGAACGAGAACGCTTCTGCTATATAGTTTCAACAACCCATAAACCCTTACCTACTTATGTTACTATAGATACGATGGAAAGGTCGTGGGGTCTCTATAAATCGACTGAAATTGTTGCTGACAATGAGATCGAAAATTGGGTAAAAAACAGATCGGTTGTCATAACTGATATTAACAGTGCCAAATTGTACTTGGTGGCTAGATGATTTTCAGCAATTGATATTCGTATAAAAATAGTTTAACACTAGAAACTCTGCACACACAGCAATGAGAGTAAATGAAAAGTATGTCCAAGTTGAGTTATTAAGGTCAGAATTTCAAATTTTAAAACACTGTTTGGCAAAGCTATGATATCATCAAGCATCAGGCAGTTTCATAAAGCTTCGTTCCGCGTGGTTTTAATTAGCTTTTGTATTATGCGGTATTTGATCACATGACCAAAACACCTGGCTCATGGTATTTGTTAACCATTGTTCCCTGTGTCATGCCTGTCGGTGGTCATGCAATCGATCATTGCCGGACAGGATTAACTGGATACCTAAGATGAAGTAATCTGCAGTTTCTTCTACATCTACATCCTTCTTTTCTTCATAAAAACATTAAATGTAAATAATTTTGAATATAATTATAAATATTTAATTTCAAAGTTATGGATTTAGAGAATGTCGGGCACGGGTGGTTCCTCAATAATAGGCCTACATGGCCCCCGTTTTGTACGTGCTCTGAAGCTTTAATTGGAATATGCATAAACTAAACAAAGATATATATAAATTATTTTAACATTTTAGGTGTATATGGTAAGGAGGGTTTGCCAATATGGGGTATGTGTGAATGTTTCAACATAAATGTGTGTGATGCGTGTGTGTGTACATGTGAGCTATACTTAAGGATTTGTTGGAGCGACGTCAATTTGCTGGATGGCCGTTATTAGCTCTCCAGAGCCGACGCTTCTTGTAGGTAGATCTTTTAGTTATACCAGGGTAAGCAGCAGCTCCTCCTCATCGGATATCGTTAGAAACCCGATGAGAGTGACGGTTTGAATGAATGAAAATGCTAATAAAACGTATTTGAATTTCAATTTAAAAATAAAACAATACCGGTAATAACTGCACGTGTAGACACAGCTTGATGCTCCTAATATCACTCCGGTATATAATATAAAACTGGAATCAATAAAACAACCACAAGTAACTCTATTTCTGGCACCTATACAAAGGAATTAATTACTACTGTACTAATGATGTTGTCGGAGCTGATGTTTTTAAACAGATGCGGATGTGGGCATTTTATCATTACACTCAGACAGCAAAGATAATGATTTCTTTGTTCTTAACACTTAAGTACGGGGGTGGGGGGTCCATGGATCTAGGATTTCGTTTTTATCGCGCCATATTTTAACGCTAAATTATTTTTCCCCAAGATTTTATGTAATTGCCTAAATATCAGTTGCGTATATTTTGGTGGAAAAATCGGCAATTGCGTTTTTCTACTAATTAGCATAGCAGAGTATAGCATTGTGGTGGCACTATGCAAAATTTGTTTTGCCCCAGGGGAGGGCGGCCAAGAAATCACAATTTTAGACGTCGCCATTGGTTTAACATGTAAAATCGAAATCTTGCCGAAAAATTGTGATTTTTCCATCGAAGATGGTATAAAGTCGGAGTGGATAAAAGCCACAACATTGCAAGTTACCCTAGCATATGTACAGCAAGCAAATGATTGGCAGAATATCAGTCATGCACAGAGTTGGGTAGTTGTCTCATGTAGCCACATCAAAACACCTAATTCGGTTTGTGGTTTATGTCTGTATTGCCCTTATCTAATTTGATTAATTTTGGTGAGTTGCTATATTGAAAGAGGCTTGGATGCCATCTTCTGTTTTGACCCTTAAAGCTACTATCAGCGATTTCTTTAAAACGCGCGCCCTGTTTTTCATTGAAGACCATTTTTTGCACTATTGTATTGGAAATTATGGTAGTACTCTCTTAATTCCTTAGATTTATATTAAGTTTAAGGTGACTGAAATTAGTGACAAAACCTCTTGGGATTTAAAACGAAATTTCTTTAGATTCAAAAATAAATCTTTATATAATTTATAAACAGTTTTTAACTCATTTAAAGGTTTATTTTCAAATCCAAAGGACTTATTTTAAATAAGACGTTTACCTGGATTTAAAATTGTTAAGTCCAAAAAAGGTTTTGTCACTAATTTCAGTCTCGTTAGACTTAAAAATAAATCTAAGGAATTAAGGGAGTAAAGACTCAGGTAAGGTGCTAAGCGTACATGCCGTATTTGTCAAGAAATTATGATTTTATGCTTTGTTTACTAATAAAAGTAGGGATCCGACTTTTTAGGTCTAAAAACAGTCGTAAAATGGCATCATCAAGACAGCTTTAAAATTATTAGTGTCTATTTTTCACAAGGAATAGTAATATAAAGTGTTGATATGACCTAATACTAGCAATTTAGAGACAAAGAGGGCATTTTGAATTGTGAAAAAAAAAAATGACTGATTGTGACTTTAAATCGTACTGGAGTAATTTTTCAAACTGTATAACCGATTTTCATTTTTTATGTTATGTGGTCGTGTTGGTATACCCCATCAATGACCAGAGTTTTGATAAAAAATTCCAACGGCAAAGTGGTTTTCAGAGGGATACTTGGATCCCCCTTATACACTAACGGGAGTGCGTGAGACCGTATGCACTTTAAGTGTTAAGTGCTTTTCCCACTTTAAAGCAATGACAACACATTTTTTGAAGAGCGCCCCCAATTTGCAAAATTTAATATTTTTGCACAGTTATGTTGGTAATAGTCTAGGAAACTACACCTGCGAACGAGAATGCTAAAAAATGCGAAAAATTGTGATTTAAGAATTAAGAATTACAAGGTTCTGACATGTTGGGTTTTTGTGAGGAAAATATTTTTGAAATTTATATTTACTAAGCTTTAAATGATATATGCTCAGGTTTTCCAAATGTAATTTTTTTCCACTTTCGGTAATATGTCTTTGTTTTATATTGTAATTCTTGTGAACTTAAAAGTCCGTATCTCAAAATAACCTAAATTTCAGTCAGAACATTATACTGCTCAGCTCACGATATTTCCAACAACAGAGCGCAGAAAATTCCGGAACACGAAGTGAAATTAAAGTGTCTAACTAAATTGTCAGAACTGACGCAACAGGACAACAAATGACCTGCACCGACACAGTTGGGTCTTGGAGCAATTCCGTGACCGTGGAGAGCAGAGCATCGTTTCTCAGTGGATTTGTCTTCTATGAAGGTTAATGAACAAATTTAGCGGGGGGTGCCCCTCGTGAAAGTGTGGGCGGAATCCAGGAGGGGGGAAATTCATACTACAGGGGTCAAAAATTCAAAATGCTTGGATTGCTGTAAAAAGGTAGCCAATGTGTTCGTCTGGTTACAAGGATTAAAAAAAGGTATAGTTTGTACTACTTACAACTTATAGTTATAGAGATATAAGACAAAATTCGTCAAATGTCAAAGGTCATCACGAAAGGTTAAATCTTAAATATTGCCCCGATTTCTTTAAAATGGGCTCAAATTGTTCATCTTTCCTCAGAGACTGCAACAAAAACATTTCACCGTCTACATATTCTAAAATTTGGAGATCAATAGAGGTCAATGGGGTTGACCTTGTTTGTCATTTATCTCGATAAACAAATACAAATGAGAGTGTCAACTACTTTTGTTGCAATCCCTGTGGAAAGGTTAACAATTTGAGACCATTTTTAAAGAAATCGGTGCAATATTAAAGATTTAACCTTTGGTGATGACCTTTGACATTTTACGTATTTTGTCTTATACCTCGGTAACCATACCTTATAGGTAGTACAAACTATGCCTTTTTAAATCTTTGTAACAAGAAGAACACTTTGGTTACCTTTTTAAGGCAATCCAAAAATTTTTAATTTTTGACCCCTGTAGTATGAATTTTCCCCCCTCCTGGATTCCGCCCACACATTCACGAGGGGCACCTCCGCTAAATTTGTTCATTAACCTTCATAGAAGACAAATCCACTGAGAAATGATACTCTGCTCTCCACGGTCACGGAATTGCTCCAAATGACCCAACTAGACAAGCAATCCAAAGGAAAGGAGATGCACCACACACTGACAGATGATAGACAAACGTAAACAAAAGGCAAGAGCTGTAATTGGATACCTAGAGTAGCATGTACACAAAAGGGGTGCATTACGGTTGCCAATCAACTTCCCCAAAAGGACTCCTCCTTGATAAATGGCGTTTGTCTTTTGATTCGGTTTTATGATCTTCACAGAGACAAACAGAATTATGCGCAGTGCATTAGGCCAAAAAGAACTTTGTCTCAGCTTCTTTTGGCTAAAAAGCTATTTAAAAAAAATTGCGCCGTGGTGTTTTTAGAAATATAAAATATGGGCTACTCCAATTTACTCCTATTCAGTTTTCAAGGCATAAAACAAACTTCACACAATAAAAACACACTGTAGAGTCCATGTAGTTCATTTTTTTCGTTTTTACATGTATTTGTATGGTTTCATTGGTTCATTTGAGGCAATTTACTCCGCTCATCAATTTCACCTCGTTTGGCTCACCTCCACCACTGTCGAGTGCCGAATTGTGTAAAAGTTTTTCTATGGAGTGTGAACTGCGCACTATGATGAGAATGCGATTTATTCCGTATTGAAATACGTGTTTACACTCGACGACCCTCCTATCAGCCGTTCCGACTATAGACCATCTTGTGCTGGGCATGTTGATGTACTATACTTTTAGTAATTCATATTTGTATGGTTTTGAGACACACTTCGTGTCAAAAAAAGTACTGAGTGTCGCCTAAATGAAAATGTCGACGATTTTACTGTACCCGATGGACTTAGTTTCGTAATGTACAGTGCAAAACCGAATCAAACCGAAGTTACGTAATTATTTGCTAATTTTTTCGTCGCCTATTTTTTACATATGCAAAATGCATCCATATAAAGGTTCTACACCACTAACCTGGCTGCCGTAAGGCTAAGAAATCTTGAGTGCACTACTCTTTTGCATTACATGTTGAAAATAAAATGTCTGAAAATGCATAAGTTACCCGATCATGGTCTGATTTTTCATATTTTTCTTCTTTGCATGGAAGCATATAACCAAAAAACGTCTGATGATAATTTTTGAGGTAAATCTATTCAGCCGTATGATAGGTTTTCTCAAAATTGGATTGAGAATAGCAAATTTGAGGCAATTTACTCCGCTCATCAATTTCACCTCGTTTGGCTCACTATCAGCCGTTCCGACTATAGAACATCTCGTGCTCGGCATGTTGATGCACTCTACGTTAGTAATTCATATTTCTTTTCAGTATTATGTTGAATATCTGGCCAATTTATGAATTTAGCTTGTATTTGCCATGATATTGTTGCATTTCCTCTGTGAAAGACACATGCCCAAAGCTACCAGTTTTTCCATAGCCTACTGTGTGTAAGTGTCAGTGAGTTAATGGTGTTTACCCTAAATCGGCTTTATTTTTTGCCAGTTAAATGGGCCTCCCTGATGGATTTTACACTTTTTAATTTTCATCATCAGAAAACCTCGCTACAGAGTTGTAATGTGCTACACGAAGGGATTGCTTTATGTCTACAATACTTTTAGGGATCAGTGAAACAATGCAAACACCACTTAAAACCAGGAACGAGACTGTGTAACTCTCAAATCGGTCGAACAGCCATCCTGTAATTTCATAAAAGAAATGAAAAAAAAAAGACTTTCTGTTAAATAAAGTAACGATAAAAGATGTTATGAATAATAATTTCAGTTTGAAATAATTACATAATTATAGGTATTCTATGCGGATAATACTTTGTTAAAAGTACACCTACCAGACATAAATCCAGTCAATACCGACGTAATTCCATAAGCGGCAAACGACCAGCCAAGTGCGTTTTAGTATCATTCGTTCCGCATTAACCGCATCGTTGATAATTGCGTACCATGCTGTTGTCGTAAGACCTCCCAGAAGCCATAAGAAAATGAACATGTAAGCATTCCAATGTATGACTGGAAGATACTGGCGACAACGTCTAAGGCGAAGGAAGCTGCTGATATGGCCACATAACGAGATGGTAAAGGCTTATGGACTCGCACTTTTTTGCCAAGGACAGGAAAAACTAAGTTGCCAATTAATTTCCAATCCCTCCAGCAGTTTGCAACTACTGAAGCTTTGTAAGGAGAGCATTCTCTGTGTTCCAAGGCATGCCGCACAATGTAAATAAGACCAACCCGATAGTATAATATCACTTGCAGTTACACTAGTTAGCATAGCAAGGAAGAAGAGTTAGAAAATAAGTCTCAAAGTCAAGACTCTGTTTAATCTGTTTGTAGTAGCTTCTTATATCGAGATTGTGCGGTTTAATTCCATAATAGGTTTCTGTTTGAGAGAGTAAACGGTTGGTAATCTTTAAGTGGTTTAAAGAGCCCACTGCAAGCCATCCATTGCAGACTATTCCACAACATTAGATTAATAATAATGCACCACGCAATTCCATACAAGATCACAAAGAATGAGTCAATAAAGGCATCACTATTATACTTAGTGACATTCCACAACCGGCAACAGTACAGCATGTATCTATAGTATATCAAAGGATGCAGAGAGAACGACGCAGACACAGTTGTTGCCACCCATGTGGAAAAAACCTGTTGGAAATATCAGGATTAAAAAAGTGATAGATAATGAAAGGGGGAATTGTGGTATGGGGTATTATACCACTAAGCGAAAAACACGGGGAAATACAAGCAGGTATAAAAATGTTTCGGGACGGAACTACATTTTGTAAACAGGTGAGAAAAAAAAACTTATAGAGTGAGAAAAAAGGAGAATAGTGGAACCACAGTTTTTATCACTGCCGTTATGGTAGGTTCAGTTCAGATTCCATCTCGGAGTGCAAGGCCATGTGTATGTGTCTCGCAGTTGAAAATAGTCAGGTGTTATCACCTCTCGGATTTAGTAGGATTGAGTATTTATTTTCATGACTAAGCACAAAAAGACTTATCCTTCTTCAGTAAGAAGTTAATAAGTATTGAGCTTCTATAGTGCGTGTTCAATTAACTTTGCCGTATTTACATCCTTTATTCGCAAAGGAAAGAAAAGTCGAACAAAAATATGCCCAACAAATGCTGGACAGCTTTGACCTACAACTTTGTGCAGAACCAAAGTCGTAACCGATTGCTTAACTTCATTGCTATTCAATTTACGCGTTTTCAGAAGAACTAGTGTCAACGACCTATAGATAGTGCACGATTTCCTGTAGGGGGAAAAAATTGGCGATCATTTTTGGATATCATTCTCTTTCCTCACCTTTTGAGGGTAGAAAATCTGTGCAGAACAATGTTCATCGGATTCACGGAATACTGGAATACCTCTTGTCAGAACAAAATAATGACATCCTTAAGTATTTCATTCATGAAAATTACAGTAAGATGAGGTTATCATGTCTCAACCATTTGACGCTATTTCTAACGTCACAAAGGTTATCTTGAATAATCGTGAATAATAATACCACAGAAAGAATGAGATTTTAAATATTTCTGACAAGGAATGTGAAAACGCATCAGAGCATTTCCACACAAAATATTATAAACACATAAGAAATGAAAGTTTAAAATATCTGACAATAATTTTTAAAAACCTCACAGCATTTCATCACAAAATAGACAGCTTCATAAATGAAAAATTTCAGAAGATGATTTTTCAAATCCTCCCTCATTTCATCACTTGTGCAAAAATAAATTGAAAAAAATCAGATCGGGGATTTTGACTAAAACATCACCTAATTCATCACTTGGATGAAAAAATTGAAAAATTTTCAGACGATGATTTTGAAATCCTCACCTCATTTCCTCAGAACTGATGAAAATTGCAATTCAGACGAGATTTTGAAAATCCTCACCTCATTTCCCCACTTGAAAATTGAAAAAAATTTCAGACGATGATTTTGAAAACGTCACCTAATTCTCATTTGATTGAAAAATTGAAAAATTCAGACGATGATTTGAAATCCTCACCTCATTTCTCCATTGATGAAAAATGCAAATTTCAGACGATGATTTTGAAAAATCCTCACCTCATTCCTCACTTGATGAAAATTTAAAAATTTCAGAAGCTGATTTTGAAATACCTTCACATCATTTCCTCACTGATTGAAAAAATTGAAAAATTTAAGAAGATGATGTGTGGAAATCTCACCTCATTTCCTCACTGATGAAGGAAAAATTGAAAAAATTTCAGACGATGATCTTGAAAACCTCAACCTAAATTCCTCATTGATGAAAAAATTTGAACAAATTTCAGACGATGATTTTGAAAAATCCTACTCCCTTCATTTCTACTTGATGAAAAATTGAAAAATTTGCAGCGAGATTTGGAAAAATCCTCACCTCATTTCTCACTTGATGAAAAATGGAAAAATTGCAGAAGATGATTTGGAAATCCTCACCTCATTTCCTCACTGTGAAAAATTTTTTGGAAAAATTTCAGACCCATGACTTTTGAAATCCTCACCTCCTTTCCTCACTTGATGAAAAATTGAAAAATTTCAGAAGACGATTTTTGAAATCTCACCTCATTCTCACTTGATGAAAAATTGAAAAATTTCAGACGATGATTTTGAAAACCTCACCTCATTTCCTCACGTGATGAAAAAATTAGACAATTATTTGCAAACCTCAACCTCATTTCCTCACTTGATGAAAAATTGAAAAATTAAGCAGTGAGGGCGTCCCAGTGAGGCAATAGTGAGCAATGAAAACATCATTTTTAAAAATCCGATTTAGAAGTGAAGCAGTGAGGCGTCCCCAGTGGCGAAAATCATCATCCAATTTCCTCACTTAATGAAAAATTGAAAAATTTTCAGATCGATGATTTTGAATAACCTCACCTCATTCCTACTTAATGAAAAATTAACCAGTGAGGGCGTCCCTTGAGGAAAATGAGTGGAGGAATGAAAACACATTTTTAAAAATCCGATTTAGGAAAATTAAGCATTGAGGGCGTCCCAGTGAGGAAAAGAGTGAGGATGAAACCTCATTTTTTTAAAATTCCGATTTTAGGAAAATTAAGCAGTGAGGCGTCCCAGTGAGGAAAAGTCCTCACTTATGAAAAATTGAAAAATTTCATACGATATTTTGAAAACCTTAGTCACCTCATTTCCTCACTGAATGAAAATTGAAACATTAACCAATGGAGGGCGTCCCAGTGAGGTGAGGAAAATGAGTGAGGAATGAAAAACCTCCTATTTAAAATTCCGATTTAGGAAATTAAGCAGTGAGGGCGTCCATTAGGAAAACTCCTCACCTCATTTCCTCACTTAATAAAAATTGAAAAATTTCAGACGATGATTTTGAAAACCTCACCTCATTCCTCACTTAATGCAACATTGAAAAATTAACCAGTGCGGGCGTCCGTGAGACAATGATTGATGAATGAAAACCGAATTTTTTAAAAAGTCCGATTTAGAAATAAGCATTGAGGGCCTCCCAGTGAGGAAAATGAGTGAGAATGGACAACTCATTTTTAAAATTCCCTAAATCGGGCAGCAGCTGACGACCTAGTTATAATAATGTAAATCTGTAGTTTCTTGTGAAAGAGTCCAGGGTATTTTGTTTACTCAACCTAAACGTGGAGGTGATAACCCCTGGAATCTTTCAACTGCGTGGCACTATAACAATGGCTTCGTGTACGGGCCGATTGTTGAATACTTTAGCTCATGGTTTGTCGAAGTCTATACATATCCATTATTTTTTTTATTTTTTTTATTTTTTTTATTTTTTTTATTCATTTTCAAGAAAAGTGCAGTTTATGTGCGGGAACAGACAGTTTATATTTTATCATTTATTATGCATTTACACTTGGGTTTTCCCCTACCCTCCTTATGGCACTACGAATTTGTTATATAGGTGGTTATTTGGTCCTACGTCTTATAGTCTACATGTTTTTCAATGACTTTTAAATCCCGTGCTTAACAGGACTATATTTCCTATTCGGCCTATATGCCTTTTTACACCAGTGAAAGTCCATTGTCCTCCGCTTGTTATGGGACTGGAGGTCAGGCAATATGTTGAATTGAAAACAGATATAAAACAATGCTTCGTGGTCTACGTCAAGGTCTCCGACTTACACTTAATTGATCAAGTTTGAGTTTTGGTGTTTAATTTTTAGTTTCATTTATTATTTTTATTTATTTTTGCGAAAGGGGTTTAGGGTGTTAATGAATTTGCGGATATTTATATACATCTTTATATTGTAAAAGCTTGCTATCCAATTCTCGATCATGGTGGAGGCGTGAATGAAAGATTGATCCGAGGAGATTTTCTTTTTTTAAAGTGGCTTGTTCCGATTTATGTCTATTGTGTTCTCTCCTGATATGGAGACCTTGCACTTGCCCTACGCCATCAATTACCGTGGGAAACAAACTTGCGGGTTTGATTGTAGAAGCAATAATGAACATTGCAAAGCCCTATTCAATACTTGTCTAATATTGATGGTTAACCATTAACCGTCGTTTTTTGTTTTTGTGTTTATATATAGGGAATGAATGATTTTAGGCTCAATTCAGGACGACAATGAGAAAATAGGCCTTTCATCTGATATCAAAATCTATACTTCTTCCTGTAATCAGGGGGGGTCTCAAAGACGTCGGAACACGCCACCCTTAATAAAAATTGTTGCATTTTCTTTTCGGACACATATTGGTAACGAATGTCGGCTTTGCCACCTTGGCAATAGTGCACTACATTTCGTAGCCCAACCTACGTTCTAATCATTAATTATACTCTCTAAACCTCTCATAATAAAGGTTGAGCATGTTTTCATGATCTCCTAGTGTTGGTTATACACGAGTTAAAATGGCAGAATTTCCGATAGTGTCCCACAGTTTCTCCCGCAGTTGTCTTCTTCGCAACCCTGCCGAATTCGGAACTCACCTTCACACAGAACACTAAATGTCGCCCATTTCATATTCATTGTTAATGTGTAAATACGAATCAGCACAGATTTCGTTGTAAAACGGTCCAGTGTGTCACACTTTTGGTACCCAAAAGTAGGAAATATGTCTAGATATTGTCATTATTAGACCGAAAACGGCACTTTGGCAGCCGTCCCATACACAATTTGTAAACTTGTCACAGACGATGTATTTCTAGATTTATAATTATGAGAAAAATCATTTAAGTTATAGTTTCAACAAACCAAACCTTAAAAATAGCAGGTAATCTAGTTTATTAAGTTATGATAAGAATCATATATGGAAAGGAAGAATATTGGTAAAATAAATGTCTTGACAATGGCCCCTAAATTTATGGACATTTTGTCCTGAGTAGAAACACTATGGCTGGCTAATTTTCTACCTATGCACTAAATGGTTACGACCCGAACTTCTAGCCAATGATGATCGTGCGCAAGTTACGCTCAGAATAAACACGCATATTTGGAACAGACGCAGTTCGAAATCATAACAAAATCAAGTATAAAAGGCGAGAAATCGTCATTGTTTAGGAGTGGTTGAGTAGATCTCACCCCAAGAGGGTCAGCCCTCTCGGGCTATCGCCTGTAGGTGTATGCTGCTGTGTCTACAGCCCACGCTGCCTCAGGTGAATAAAACCCCTTTTCTTGCTCACGTTCATCAGTTCAATGACTCACTTTAGAAATCCCAGAAACACTTTTAAAGATCTTATATCTGAATTACTCACATCTATAAGAATTCCTTTAAAAGGGCTCATGTCCGAAGCACTTTCAAATTGTAAACATCAGTAAAATGTGTTAAGTAACAAGAAAGAGATAAAAGAATAATAAATATTGTACTCATAGCATTCAAATGACTTGCTTTGACTCTCTCTTTTGGTCTGATTGACTCGGGTGATAACTCAAATGATCATAAAGATCAAGGTGAAAGTACTGTCGAAGAAGTGTATAAAGTGGGGAAGCACGCTACCACATCTCCCTCACATGATCTACCACCAGCACCTCCTGAAGTTTATATCTACCGGGGATACGTGGGTATCTGGCACTTAATGATGACAGCTTCCTATTACGATGTTGGATCTCCAGAAGGACCCAAATAAAAACCAGAACCCGCCTCCCGTTGCAATATCAATGCAAACTATTTCGAAATTTGTATTCATGTTCATCAGAATATTGGCGTAAGACTCGCTTTCTTTGTCCCAATATCAGTGACCAATATGGATACACAAGCTCAGTAAACCATGGCGCTATAGATATTCAACAATCGGCTCGGTATGCGGAGGTGAAAAACACTTCAGATTCCTTCACATCAGGGAGTGCAGAACGTGTTATAATTGCCAAGCAGTTGAAAAGATTTCAGATGTTATCACCTTCACGATTCATTATATTCATAATATAATTTTCTTTTCGTTTGAAGTCTATCATCGTATTGTAGTTAAATCATTGCTCTATTTGTAAATTTTGAATAGTAACAATCACTGAATAAAATTCTCTACGTACCTGAAAGTAAAAATGTGAGCATCATGACAAATACATTTGACGTAAAGGAAGACATAAACAGTCCAAAAGAACACAGTATTGTGCACCCTGCAATAATCGCACGTGGCGGCAAGACTTTACTAACAGGTCCAGATAGGAGACCTGAAAGGAAATACAAAAATTGGTAGTTAAGTGTTTGCATCATACAAATAAAATGTTTGAAAAATGGATTCAACGTCTCCTGTTTAAAATATACATTAGCTGTTTAGTTTTAAAACACTTATGATCCACATACTTCATGGTATTTATGTTAGGCGTTTAGTGTTTAGGGATAGTGCATCTCCTATCTATTGTTGTAAAACCAATGAAATGCATATGAACGGTATAATACACGAGTCAAAATGTACTAATTACAGACTTTAAAAATGGAAACCAAAATTAATTTTTTAATAGGCAGTGAAAAATGAATACAATTATATGAGTTCTTCAAATATATCGTCGCTCGACTGTACCGTAGTAGTCCTTAAAAGCGAAGAAAAGGGCACTTCATCCATTGTTTCAATTGTGATACTACTTGAAAGAACCTCTAGGTCATTATCATACAAAATTAAAGACATAAGATTTGAAAAAAGATATAAAACCATATCAGACTTATCCCATTTTAGATGGGACAAATATTAGCGTCCGGCGGGTGACGTTGCAAAAACAGTGAGTGAAAACCAATCCAGTTGAAGAGATTATGAGCAGCCTCATATCCTTGCCATGCGCTCTCATATTGATTCTATTGAATAGTATTATATTTTGAGAAACTAAGTAACCCGATAAGATACCCAAATCATTAATGACTTTCCAATGTATACGTGACTACAAACGACAATTGAATTTGAATAGGTGGATTCTGATTAAAAGGTAAAACAGCACTAAATAGTAATTTTCTTTTGATGAAAAATGGGACTTAATAAAAACAATCAGTTCAAATGAAAACCAAAAATGCAAAACACAACATTCCTGCCAATTTTGAAGCATAAGATGTTTATATGTTTAGCAATTCGTCGCTCATTTGTGCATTTGATCTTTGAAACAATTTGGACCCAAGTTTTTGATGGCATTCGGAGAAGCTCATTTTCGTGTATAGGGACTTGTGTACACACTACTGACTTCCTCACCTCGTAATTTTGCCATGACACTAATTATCATAAGAATACCAACATTTTGCTAAAGTCTTGTTCCTTAGCTTTCTAAACAGGCGAAATTTTCCAGTTTCCTAACTTGCAATCTTAATCTATTGGCAATGACAATTTCCACTGACAGATTTGTTTCAGCCCTATATACTGTCGTTGAGGAACTCCGTTCATAAATAAAACCGATTTCTTATATTCCAAGCTGTCATCTCTTCATTTGCCCCGAAACACCTCCATGAACAGATGAAATTTGCTCCAAACCGTACCGTCTGTTTTCCTCCAAGACATACGTGTATTTTATGCAAATGCATATAATTAAGTTTGTCGCTGGCAAAGCTTTTGTAATGGTAGATGAATGAATTTTTGTCTTTGATAAAACAAATTTGAATTCAAAGTGAACATAGAGGGTGTTTTTATTTTGGCAGTAAATATGCACAGGAGGTTTGAAACTGGGCCCACTTTTATACACATAGGAGCTTTTGATTTCAAATATCAAATGTACATTTTTTTCGCCAACGATTAATTGTTTCATAGAATGCCATATTGGAAAGCTTTGCAGAATTTATGCAAATTATTTTTAAAAACTTTTTATTTTGCTCACACAACATTTATGTTCAATCCTAATTTACTTATGCAAATTAGGATGAACTGAGGATATATTTTACCGACAGTGGAGATATATTTCACCCATAACGCTAGCTAGTGCAATCATTAGCAAATTTGAAGAATAATGTGTACACCGTACACATTATTCATCAAATTTGATTAACAAATTGCCCTGTACACTGTACAGGGCAAATTGTTAATCATACCATACCATACCATACCGCAAAGATTTAAAAATCTTGTTATTTGTAATAAGCTTGTTGATATAAAGTTTCAAAAACATTTCTACAGTGTATTAGTGGCTGTACTGACCATAATACTGTTGTTCAGGAAATTCTATCCCATGCTAAAGCGAATTCTAAGACAGTTCATGTTGCCTGGCGTTACTTGGAAGGTCATGCATTTGGTAGTGTGCAGCATGACCTCATCTACCACATCTTAGAAGGCTACCATTTCCTCCTTATATATAGATGTGTTATTAAGATTTTATAGTCATCTCTTTGGTCTCTCTTAGAACTGGACATCTTAGGAATTGCAATTTAAGAAAAGTATTTTCCAGGGCGGTCCCCTCTCCCCATTGATTTGTATTCTTTGCTTCGACCCGATTATTCAACATCTCATAACTATAATTTTGGTTATTAGAAAACCCATAGCAGAAGAAAAACGTATCGGCACAGTCCCCGGAACTATACGGGATAGTTTCCGGTACTATATTTGCTGCATATCTGAAGGTACCCGAAATTATCCACTAGCGGGTACTTAATGGGACATGTTCCAGTTGCTACCCACTAGTGGATACTATTCAGATACCAGGTATCTGAGTGGTATCCACAAGCAAACTCTAGATATGGTATGTTTCATGTGGTATCCGCTAGTATCTGAAAGGTACCTACTAGCGAATACCTTTCAGATACTATATCTGCAAGAGTAAACACAATCAATGATGAGCATATCACATGATCCACCAGTGGATACTATTCAGATACTAGAGTATCCAGAAGTGGCCTTGAACAAGGAATGTGATTGGCCATCTCTTTATTTCCTGTAACTTGATATACCAAGTTCAAACTGCAACCGTTCAGGTACTGCCATGTACTAGTAATAGTCTGCTGCAGTTCAGTGTGAAAACATGTATGCATGTAGTGACTGTTATCTATGTGTCTGCTCACGTAAGCTTACCGCTGTTATCTTCTACATCCCATGGATGATAATCTTCTACATGGATTCTGTAGTATATATGAGGGGACATATATGCTAGCTGCCATCTGCTTTATCATCTATGACAGGTTAGTTGTGCACACAAAAGAAACCCATAAAATTGATCAGCTAAAACTTCCTGGCCCTAGACTATACTGAGTGCAGGCCAGATGAATTGTGCAAAAATTGTGCAAGTATTGTAGATGACCTTGACCTTGATGAAATCCCTGAATTATAGATGTGTTGTTGTTTTAATAAAGCAAATCTAATATACTTCAAGTGTTGAAAAAATATTGAAAAAATAAAAGAATATCAACTGAAAAATAAGCTAGATATGACAAATTTTGTAAGCACACCTCTTTTTCCTCCATTCCAATGGGATTTATACAGTATGAAAGTATCTTGTTTAATTGATCTATGAATAGCCATAATCTCCTTTATTAGTCCTCAAAGGAATTAAATGTTCATACAAAATCTCACCCAATTAATCCTGATGTGTAAATGAAAAGGATTTTCAACACTACTACTCTAATCCAGGTATATAATACCGGGAATAGATACAAGCTATACCAATAAAACTCTTAGCAATATCCTAAACAATGGGAAGAGCTTGTTTTCTTGCTCTGCAACAGGTGAATTGCTGTTTTCATTTGTCATATCACTTGGCACATTGGTATAATTTTCCGATGAGGGTGCACTCAATTTTCAAATAAATCGTGTTTTTTGCATATACATATTGCTTGTGTATATGCTAATCACTGTGTGAAATAACTAAGCTTAAATCGAAGTCCTTCATATAGAAAATCACAACTTTGTTATAAAATTCCGGATCCGGTTTTTTTTGTTATACACGGTATCCTATGGCACTGTTATACTGTGCATAAATGTTTACTGCGTGAAAACGAAAATCCGATTCATCATCTTTGGAATTAAGCATTTTAGGTTACTATCTTTAGTTATGGATGACAATTTTAATTACTACACACAAAAAATTATATTTTAAAATCTCTGAGTCAGCCTTTAATTGATTAATCCATAGTTGAAATATTCACGAAAATGTAACATTTATTAAGTTGACAAAGGCATCATGATATCGATATTCTTATTTCCCCTTCTCTCCTTTTCTCTTCTATCTCCCTTCTCATTTTTTCGCTCCCCTTCCGATTTGTGTATGTGTGTGTGTGTGTGTGTGTGTGTGTGGGGGGGGGTTACACCACTGGTCTTCCCTGCATGATCTTTTAATCTTTTATACGAACTATCCATGCCTTAATTGTTTTTAATAAAGTTATCTGAAATAATCTTAAGTCATAAACTTTCATCAATCAGTCCATGCGAGCCATGCGAGTGAGAGAGAGAGGGAGGAAGAGAGAGAGAGAGAGATAGAGAGAGAGAAGAGAGGGAGGGAGCGAGAGAGGGAGGAAAAATGAGAGAGATAGAGAACGAGTTCTCAACATATCATCACTTGCATTTCCACCCCTCCTCAAATTGTTGTTTGAATAATAAACTTTGAGTAATAACACTGTAAGACTTAAACTAAAGCAGAATGCAAGAGAGTAAGTGAAATTACGTTGATGCATATACTACTCACATATGACAGAACCCATCCCGGGTGAGAGTGATACTGCAGTTCCAATAATCCATGTCTGTGTCGCAAACTGCTCACGTATATCTGGAAGAAGTACTCCAAGGCTCTTGGCCACTCCGGTTTCTATAAACATTATTAAAAAGGTGCCAAAAGCTACAAGCCATGATCTGCTACTATCTTTATGATTTGAACTTGCTCTACGCTGCTCCATTTCAGTATCCATTACGACGACCACTTTTTCAACAGTTCGGAGGTAATCCTAACCTGTTTGTTTAATTATTGGGTAAGGTCATTTGGAAGGAACTTGCACAAATATAATAGAAAACGACCTTACTATTGACAACAGCCGTATACATGTCGGCAGTGCAAAACTGTAAAATACTTAAAAGTAAAAACTTGAAATTAAATCCCCTGGGAGGGACATACGTCCAAGGATCGGTCTGTACTCTGTATCTTAGATCGAATGTTTGATGTCGTATCCTTTGTTGAAAAGTATCCCACCTTAAAAACTATAAACCGGTAAAATATATATCAATTGAGATATTTGAACTGTCAACAATCAATCGAGAGGTTACCAGATCTATTTTTAATAATACAAATACAATAGGCAAATGACCTGCCAGACCTGCCGTGAATCTGACAATATCCACATGCCCCGAACTTGTCTGCAGTGAAAATCCATAAAATTCAGACCTGTGTTTTGAGAGTACACACGACAAAAGCAACTTTCTTGAATGTTAACCAAACACGATACTTCTTTTAAGGAATTGAAATTTTTAACAAATATAATCAAGCTAGAAAGTGCTGAATTTTAACATGGTTTCTCAGGAAAAGTAATTCATATCATATCTCACCACTTAAGGCATGGCGATTTGATAATAATGTGAAAACAATGTTATAGAAAAACAACCATTTACTTGTAGGTGGGTCAAGACATAACAATGTAATTGGATGTAAACATATCAGAGTATTTCATTGTGACTGCACCGTGCTTGCATGCACGAGTAACAGTGAAATGAAAAGCCCGTGCAGCTATAAGAATCCCTGCAGTCATCATCCTATCCCCCTATCATCCCATCACCCTATCCATGGTAGCAAATATTTGACGAGCCCATAGAAATCTTGTGTGATTGATTGTACATGTCTAACTATGTTATCTTTCGCTCATTTTTGGCATGCTTATCTAGAGAAGTCATCATGACCTTTGTCATTAAAAGTCTCTCTCTGTTATGCTGGTCATTATACTACGTGAATCAAAAAAAAAGAATGATTTTCTTCAGACCCCATTGAAACTATTTCCAAGAGATCTAAAATACTCCCGGTTACTTTGTTATTCTTATGAGCCCTGGTTTTAGCTTTAAACACTTTGTTTCTAGGTTTAATGAATTTACCTTGAATTTACCTTGATCAGCCACAAAGCCGTGACTGAAAACATTCATCATCAGCCACACAACCATGTTCAATGGTGAATTGTACTGTGTGGCAAGGGTTAAGGGGACTATAAAAGCCCATTATAAAACCATAGCTTGGTGCAGTTCGATTTTAAAGCTGGAGAAATTTCTAACGGTTCACTTTATTTTTTAGCATAACTAACCCTATAACAAACTCGTAGTCGCAACGTTCATGGTCGATCGATTTTTATTATATCGTTGTAGTAAACAGCAGTGTATATGAGCTTTGTTCCGTAAAATTATTCATTCAAGCATCACAAACAACACCTTTCTGCCAGATCGGTTTGCATAGTATATATTGTGCATCAGAATAAGACTACAATCAAGTTCACGGGGGAAAATGAATGGGTTAGTCTGGTTAGACGAGGGTTAAAATAGATGGGAGAGTATTGTGGAAGCTTTTTTCATTTAAAGTTAAATTGGGGTGAAGATACCTCTACATGCGTTGAACGTGTGTCGATGTCATTTTTACACTTTTGTTATAATTTGGTAGTTTCTTTGTGTTGTTTGTCTTTTACGTATTTTTGTAACTTGGTTGTATAAATTTATTTTTATTCATTGCGATAGTTTTAAGTTTTACCAAAATAAATCTCTATTACAAAAAGAATGGTCATTAAGGAATATGGCACTACAGTACACCACTGTCATTATACATACATATCGGGTCTGTCTGTCCAAAAGTGATAAATTAGCGATGGCAATTCTGGGTTATACGCATAGGAGTAGTTATTAAATGGCGGCGTAAACCATAACCTCACTGAGCTTCGTCCATTCCCAGCAGGTTACCACATAGATTACCACAATAGTAGGGCTATAAATGAGAATCCTATTCTCGAAGTTTGGGGAAGAAGGTTTGAAGATGTTTTTCTATAGTTTGAAGGGTGCTGCATCAGAATTTTTCGGTCCAACCTCTAGGAAATGTGGAGAACTTTGTAAAATAATGAGATAAAATAGTACAGTAGTAAATTTGAAATCAAGCCAAATTGTGTTTAAATGTACACGACTGTATTTGTCTCATTATAAGCATTAAAAAGATATAGTTTGTCTAGGTTCGGACATTTAGTTACACGGCTATAGCCCTGATACGGTTCAAAAGTAAAAGCATTGTCGAACCTGGTGTCAAATTATTACTCTGGTTATACTGAAGCAGAATGTGACAGCCCTGTATACAATTTAATAGACCATGTATACCCTTGTTATATTTTACCCACTAATTCCAAAACAAAATGCCAAACTTTGCAAAAATAAGGCGAGACGAACACTTTGACACCAGTTTCAACAAAATTGGAGCACTGGGTAAGATTTACCCGTAGGACTCTATGGGGATGGGAACATTATACTCCTCCCTATTAAATGAAACCAACCCTATGCAAAATAAAAAGCATATTTTGAATCAGTATCATTAAATATTTTTTTTTAAATATTTTTTACAAAGAAATCTTGGTATTACAACCGTTGACCTTTCTTGAATAAGCAAATGACCTTAAGTCTATTTTCCCAAACATCTTGGAAAGGAAGCGCCACACGTAAGTACCCAATTGACTTTTTTACTCTTGGTTACCTAAGGAATAATTTGAGTATTTTATTAGATTTAGAAGAGTTCAAAAATTTAACCCCCATAGTAACTTTACCCCTCTCCTGGGGCTACACGCAGCAATGGGTCTCCGGCAGACATTCATATTTGCAAAAGTTATATTTTTCTCTTAATTTTCCCGTATTCAGCTATTGGTATCTCGTTCGTTTGATCAAACCTTCTGGGTTGACGGTCTAGTAGCACTACGATTACTAGTAGTACATTCATGCATTCAAGGACCAACTGACATTGACCGTAACAAGTTACTGACACAGCTGCAGTCGTGATAGTGTAGCTGATGAAACAAAAACAACCCAAAAAAGTAACTCCCCACCCCTGAAATTTGTCTGTCAAGTCCAAACGATACATCGGATTATACATTATGGATATAATTGGAAGCGGTGTTTATTTACGCGTATTTTGATACCTCATTTGCGGCGATCGACTGAGTGTTGTTGAAGTTTTGCCCTTTTGACCGAACTCACCCCAGGATTTAAAAGTTGCAGTCAAACTTATCGACAATCATATTGTTTCCAATGGAAGTCAGTGCAATGTGCAATCCGCTTCTACATGACTAATCTCCTTCTCTATAGGGATTACTGCAACTTTTAAATCCTGGGGTGGGTTCGGTCAAGTGAATGCTTGGATTTTGCTCAGTCGTTTGACCTACTCAACATACCTATACATTATGTAATCATCAAAGCTAATCTAACCTAACGCATTTCGAGCTGGACATTACAAGGAATTTTGTAATGACGTATTCATATTATCTCATGTTGTCTTGAAATGCACATTATTACTAATAATTGATTACCTTATGCATTTTTAACGAAAAAAATAAAATTCAATTATATGATTATTGATTAAGCACAAGGCGTTTTGCACGAAACTTGTGAATTTTGGCACACAAGTACCTTGCACCATGGCAATCAGAAAAATTGATGGAAGCACTTTGCCACGCCCTTTTCATGGCCGCCATCTTGGATTTCAAGATGGCTGCCATCGAGAACCTATTTTCCTCAATATCTTGGAAACTAAAATAGCTAGAGAGTTCATTCCAAAGGCTATACCCACATTTTTGGGGTCAATGAATCTTATAGACTTTAAAAGAGCTCAGGTGGCAGCCATCTTGAAAAATTGGAAAATTCAAAATGGCCGCCATCAGCGGCATACTATAAATGATATCTTGGTAAGTGAACAAGATCGGGAGATTGTATGGAAAGAGTGGCGATGAGGACTATAGTCGAGAGTGGCAATTTATATCGCCCTGCTACATATTGCGACAGCACAAGGGTAGGCCTATCACTTATCTGTAATTTATACCCATGTCAAAACATGTTCACATACAACCGCTCATGCACTATATGCACAGTCACGCATGCCTACACACATACACACAGCAAACATGCATGCAATACAACCACCACCATAATTAACACGCCACACACACCACACACAACCCCACCGACACCTTCCTTTTCTCTACTCTTCCCCATCTATACTCTTCTCCCGCATTTGTTTCCTCCAACTTTATTTTCAATACATTATAATCTCCAACCTTTTACTTCTTAACCACAGTGTCTGATTTCAATATCAAATGGCAAAAAAAAAAAATAACAAAAATGTACTTAATTTAGTGCCATAATGAAAAATTCTATTTTTGGTGTATAGGCTCAACATTGCCGCCTTTGTCTGGGGTCGGGTTCGCCCCTTTCGTCCTTTTTGCCCCTTTGCTGTTCCATTCTTTCCTCGTTTTTTCTGCTTCCCTCCCCATCTGCTCATACCCCTATACCCCTCACCCCCCCCCCTTTCATTTTGTCTTATTTTCTCCTCCTACCAGATTCTTGATCGACGCATTGTACCACATTGCGTTGTTACGCGGATAAATCAACACATGTTTAATGCCATGCAACTACTATTTCAAACCCTCACCATACCATGTTTTATCTATCATCACGAATTCATCATAATAATATGATCATTAGACCTACCTTTTTTTCACATGCATGCATGTTATTTCTATTGACATCAGTAGAAAGTCTTTTGTGACTCAAGCTAATGCAATACTATTTCAAATTGAAGGGCGAAGGCATCACAGATAAAATCTGGCTCAAAAATCACTTTTCAGAAATACGCAAAATATGAAATCTAAATTCATCTGCATGGTTTAAAAACATAAATCAATTTAGGAACGAAAGTGGAACAAACTCAAAGGAATCGTGGTTTGTAGCTACCTTACAAAGTGATGAGAAAGTTAGGTAAAAACATTCATGGGTTTTTCATTCATTTTTTATTCTTTATAATAAACGGTTTCTTATATTACTTTGATTCGACGACAAGTATTGTTTCCTTCCTTTCATGTATTTAAAAATACATCACTTCAATGTCGTTTATCAATTTCGACTGAATAAAGGCCTATTTTCCCCTTTCAGTGAGTAAACGTCACTCACGTATTCATTCTATCAGACACCATAGAATAAACACACCGAATAAATCTATACCCCCAAATTCTGACAATGTATTTTGATGTTATACTGTTGATACAACGATATTGATTTAGCGTTTGATTGGGGTCTACGCCCATTTCCTCCCCAGGACTGAAGTTGAAATAATGTGCGTGTAGTCTTAATAGGCCGCACCTTAGGAAAGTGCAGGAACTGTTAGTCAGGTAGAACCTTCATGTTACCGGAAAGTTGAGTATGGACACAATTTTTTTGCTGAAAATGTAGAGTTAGAGTGTGTGAATACGAATCTGCCGGGTGCCATCATGGGCATCCTTGAGCATTGTTGAGAATCCAAGATGGCTCGCCATAAATGAAATTACTATTCAACCCTATATTATCAACTATGGAGTGGACAGATTATACGATAGGATCCAATGAACACGTGTATGGCACTTGTTCATTAATGAATATACTTCAAATTCACAATGGAAGCCAATCCAATATTTTAAAAATTCCATATCACAGCAAATACCTGCGATAAAAATAGACGAGAATTACTTAGGTTTATGTTGCTAGACACAATGAAATGTTTTCTGATACTTTTAAATTGATACTGACGTCAATCAATAGGGCAGCCAAAACGTGAACATCTTCAAAATACTGGCACAACTTTATAAATATTACGCCTTCACATCGAAAATCAATGTTTCAATGACATTAGAAATGACCTTTGATTCCTAACGCATTTTACAACATACATTTCAATTTGTTTTAATGCGCTCATAATCGAAATAAAACTAATATGGTGCAAAGATGTCAAATACCATAGATTACATTTTTCACATATATTGGACTCCAATTTTAATCTTTGACCTCATTTTTTATTTATCCGGATTAACTGGTATCACTTGGGTTTATCAAGGTCATTTCTAACTGTTTCACTTGGCACAATATTTTATACTTAAGGGTAATATTTAGACCTTTGTGTCCCATGTATTTTTTGAAGATATTCACGTTTTTTGGCTGCCATATTTATACGTCATGTACAACTTTAAAATTATCAAATACTTATTTTGTCTACTAACATAATCTAAAGTACTTCATGTTTATTTTTTTATCGCAGGGTAGTTGCTGTTATGGCATATTTTAAAAATTATAGATTGGCTTTCCATTTGAATTTGAATAATGACTTAATGTTACAATTGCCATGCATTTTTCATTGGGTCGCTATCGTATTCTAGTAACTCCATAGTTGATAATAAGGTTGAATAGATAATTATCAATTTACGGCGAACGCCATCTTGGATTTCTCAAAATGCTCAAGATGCCCCCCAAGGTTTTGGCCCCGAGATTCTTATCTACACACCCTGAATCTATCATTTTTTCAGCAGAAAAATTGCTGATCACTGCTGATTTTGACACAAGTTATGAGGAAACTACTGGAGTCACGCCTAGCAAACGTCGCATGCTTCGTTCCAGCATTGGAGGAAAGGAACAACCGCAACAACGCAGCAAGCATGTGATCTGTCCCCAACCAATGTATCATCAGGGATCAAAACCACTCTAGCGATTTTATAAGACATCATCGGTTGTTTGATTTGTTCCACAAGTTTCCTTTGGTTGATTTGCATTACGAAACACAATGGACCTTCCTGTGAAAACTAGACTGAGAGAAACTTGGTAAAAGAAACAGTTCATATGTTTTTCAAAGTTTTAATTGGACTTGCAGCTATCATAGTAGCATTGCTACTTGCTACTCTTTATAAAACCACAGTGCAGTCCTTTGAAAGGACAACATAGCCAAGTTCTGCGTACTTATGTACTTGTTTTATTAAACAACCACTTTAAACACATGAATATTTCTTATAGAGGAACTATACATACGTATTTATATAGTGTTCATGATATAATTGGCAGACTGCAATAACATTTACACTCAACCTATGTCCTACACCCAAACTATAAGTCCACTACAGTGGTTGGGACTTTCGACAGAGTGTAGGTATGATGAGTTGCAATGCTAGTGAAGTCCTCCCAGGTCACTGACTAATTTTTGTTTGCAGGTTTTGATAAACTTACATGAATGGCTTAATGAATGCAAATTATTATTTTTAATAAAATATAGTTCATCACGGATAAACACATTTGTGAAAAAATCAATGACGGTCCAATAAATGAAAATTGCAATTATTTGTCATTGATTTTCCACCTTCATGATTTTCCACAATTCTTGTCATCGTAGTGAATCGACCATACCAAACTAAGGCAATACATTGTATCATAACGTTTTGCATGAAAGTAAATTAGTACTGGCTGTCATTTAATATTAATGTTTCTATTTATGAAGGAAATGGGATATACATTAAAGCAATATTATCACTTTTTTGAAGAGCGCCCCAATTTTTTCAAATATTTTTGAGATTTTTATACGGTGCATTGGTAACTGGCTATTAAACTATACCTGTGGATGGTTAACTCGAAAATGAACTATGTGTCCAACGAAAGAATTTTGTAATTAGAATAAGTATTGTCAAGATCCCCGATAACAATTCAACGCTTTTGAAACGGCCTTCAATGTGAAATAGCCGGGAAATAGCGCCATGTACGTGTCTACGATCATCCATTAGTTGTTGTTACGCAGCTTGTTGACAAACCTACCCGTATTACACCTACCTCAAACGTGCATCGATTTAGTTCTTTCTTCACATCCTGATACAATTAACTGATTAATGTTTTTTTTTTTTTATCCCTCTTGGTTCAGGGATCATTCCATGGTTATGTTTAACAGGAAAACATTATTACATATATGAAAATACCTCCGGAGTCTCAAAAATACGGAATTTTAAGCGTTTGATGAGCATCAATTTTTATCTGATATGGAAGATATGCCTGGGATCTTGTTATGGAATGTGATGACATCGATGAACATTCACACTTGGGAGTCTATGTTCAATTTGGTATGTGATAATCACGCCCCTTATCAGGAAATACGCCAAAGACGGAAGCATATGGCACCTTGGGTTACGAAAGAAGTGCTTGCGCTTGGTAGATTGCGAGACCAAATGAGATCTAAGGCGGAAAAATCTGGCAATGACAATGACTGATTAAAG
This sequence comes from Ophioderma brevispina, assembly GCA_023653785.1. NCBI lineage: Eukaryota > Metazoa > Echinodermata > Ophiuroidea > Amphilepidida > Ophiodermatidae > Ophioderma > Ophioderma brevispina. The sequence goes on from JAMKCH010002031.1 coordinate 68,845, forward strand.
CAAAACAATTACGTAACAAGGCCAAGAATTTAGCGAAGCATCTGAATTTTTACGAACGGGAGATCAAAAATTGTCGCAAAAATCCTGCAAAGATGTGGAAACTTGCTAAGGATGCCACTTCAATGCATAAAAATAATCCCTTGCCAACGACTGGTGATAAGAAGGCTCTGGCCGGTGATTTTAATACCTTTTTTTGTTAATGTTGGCGCTGATCTAGCAAATTAATTTCTTACTGATCTCGAAACTGAATTTGTTCCTGAAAATGGAAACTTAAACACCACCGATTTGCCTAATGCTAACGAAACGGCTGATGTTTTTCATTTAATCCTGTTTCGACTCTTTTTGTGACCAAATACATTAATTCAATGCCTTCCGCCAAAGCTACTGGAGTTGATGGCATTTCCTGTAGATTTTTTGAAGTTAGCATCCTCAGTTATAGCCACCTCGCTTACCTTCCATTAATAAGTCGCTGAGGACAGGGGTTGTACCAGCCTCTTGGAAAAAGGCCAAAGTCGTTCCAATTTTCAAGGGTGGGGATCGCAATGAAATTACAAATTACAGACCAATTTCGATCTCCCCCTTGTTTCTAAAATATGGAAAAGGCTGTTCATGAACAACTCTATGCCTTCTTACAAAGTAAAGATTATCTTGTACCTCAGCAATCTGGCTTTCGTCCAATGCATTCGACTCAGACAGCAGTTCTTGACGTGTCTGATTATATCCTTGGCAATATGAATGCTGGGAAGGTTACGGGCGCCATTTTTAATCGATCTTAAGAAGGCGTTCGACACAGTCGACCACAAGATTCTGCTGTCTGAGTTGAATACTGCTGGAGTGGTGAAAACTGAACTGAAGTGGTTTGATCCTATATGAGGGGTCGCCAACAGGCAACTCAAATCAATGGTAATTTTTCAGAGTTCGCGATATTGACGTTTGGGGTGCCTCAGGGCTCCATTTTGGGACCTCTTCTTTTTGTATTTTTACTCAATAGCCTTCTCGTCAGCAGTTTCTGTAGTTCGGTAAATAAAGTAACCACAGTATCATGACGAAACTATGATACAATGATTAGTACGGTGCCTCTCCGCTGATCTTCTTCCAGATGACATGATGAGAGTGGTGCTTGATCAACTTTTCTAGATGGCTATTCCAAAAATATACGCTTACGTTGAATGTTTATAAGAACAACAATTTTACGATGTTATTTGGCTACAACGCTCCAAGATTGACCAGCATTTAACTGTAGTTGACTATTTCTAAATAAGATGACATATTCAAAGATTAACAGGTTTCAAATACTTGGGGGTTATGCTCGATGAACATTTATCTTGGGCGCAACATGTTTGATTTTATTGCTAAAAAAGTTTCACAGCAATGGTTTTCTTAAAAGACGCTAAACCAGTTTTACCTGCTGAAACTTTTAAAATGTGAGCAGTGCTATGGTTTTGCCTTGTTAGACTACTGTGTTGTTGTATGGTCTAGCTGCTTTCCAGTGGTCCGCAAGATAAATTAATTAACTTCATAATCGCCTTGGAAGAATGATCTTGGGTGATCATCCAAGAACACATATTAATGATATGTTAAATGCCCTTTCTGAAATTGTGCGGCACTTAAAGACTTTAAGTGCCGTAACAACTTGGCTCCTGAGTATCTTTCTGACCGCTTACTGTGCCATCACATTTAGGTACACGTTCAAAAACAAATGGAGCGCTCTATGTTTCATGCGATCCCAATATCAACATTCGTAAGCGTACCTTCCAGTATCTTGGGACCCTGGGTTGGAACAACTTAAGTACTGACCAGCTGCAAGCAACCGTCATTTAAGGCATTTAAAGCATTTTTAATTAAATGTTTGTGTCTCCATGTTTTAAGTATTAACCTATTTTATTGTGTTTTTTTTATGACTCTGTTGTTGTTGTGTTTTTTTTATCTTTTATTTAAATTGTTTTGGCAGTATATTTCTGGATTGTGGCTGTGTTTTGTCCTATATTGATTTGTTTTTTGATCTTGAGTGTATGTCTTTCGTGCGGTTTTATATTTTTTTTTTAACTATAGGATTTACTTTAAATTAATATTTTATCCTCTTGGTTTATTGGATTTAGTTCTAAGACTTTGTATATATAATGTGATCTGTATTTTTTTATAGAATTCATGCAATGAATAATTTGTTGTTATAAACAGGGCCCTTATGGATAGCAGTTTTTAACTGATAGGCTACCCTGTATAAAATATGACTGCTAATAAATAAATAATAAATAAATAATATTTGGTAAAGGCAAGTCAAGTTAGAGGGATATATCTCGAGGGGTAGGCACTATTTCATCATGGACGGCTGCATAAAAACGTAGCATTTCCAGCTCTGCCGTTCAAGTCCAATCTGGGATCCAATTCTAATACTAAAAAAATCGCTTATTTTATGTAAATACGCATTTTTAGCATTCTCATTCGCATATAGTTTCCTAGACAATTACCACTTAACTGTGCAAAAAATTATAAAATTTTGAAAATTGGGGGCGCTCTTCAAAAAATGTGCAAATATTGCTTAGACTATACACCTTTGACTGGAAACTTTATATAAATTACAACATTTGCTTTATTTGCCATTTGATCCTCAGTATATACTAAATCAAGATAAGTGGGCAATCTGGTTTAAGCCCTCTTACATAGAATAAGTCTACGCAAGAGGGACTTAAACACAGTGATAGCCGAAATTGGGAGTAACTCCACAATACCCATGGCACTTATTCAGTGATAATTAGAATGAATAGACTAGAATAAGGGCACATTTCACATGAAGTCGGTTGGAAAAGGTATTTGGAATTGTCTGTATCAGTATATTCTTAGAACAACTACGAACAAGTCATTACTCAATCGGTGGGCAATTGTCCTGTTCAGCGGGTTCAATTAATTTGTTAGTCTGCCGAATTATTTAATCTTATCGAATGATGCAGTACTTACAGGGGATTAATTGAATTTCGCGGAAAAATGGGCATGACCGGAAAAATGCACATGCTGGTCGAGTTTTGAATTTGTCCGTTAATATAGTTCATATCAATTTTGTAAAATTTGTCATGCTATCAGATGTCATTGACTTGACTGAAATTAATCAAAACAATGTCCGAAGGTTCATACTACGTAGAAGTTTGAACCTGTTTTCAGTATATGGACTTGGGACTTGAACTTGATCTGCTGTTATCTTGTGTAGAAAACAAATAAATAAGTAAATGATCTAAACACATTTGGCTTTCATGTGCCCATATGTGTGAATGTTTAATAAATGTAGGATGGGAAACAGATGTTGTGCCATATTTTATCCAAATCAGTGCAACTTTAATTTACAATATTTAAAAAAACAAAAAAACTATAAAATAATTAATAATAATAAGGCATGTATAAAGCGCCATCTATTCGCAGCTATTCGAGGCGCTGAAAACCAGATAGATAAACAAGCAAAAGTACAAATGACAGAAATTACCATGTACCCTGAAATACTACGTGAGTAGAAAACAAAATGAAAAGGCATTATTTTGAACATACACGAAGTGGAATCAGAGTATCAAGTACAAAAAAATGATTACAAATTAAATATCATATGCAGGCTGGAACAAATGTGTCTAACTTGATTTTTTAAAGTCATTTATAGAAAACACACCAACGGATTCCATGGGAAGAGAGTTCCATAATTAGGAGCACATGAAGCAAAACGCCTATCACAAGGGAGGATGAAGTTCTAGAGTCGTTAGCAAAAGTTTATCAGAAGATCTGAGAGAGTGGCTTGGTATATATGGGGTGAGAAGTTGGCTTTTATAAGATGGAGCAAGTCCATTTAGCAATTTCCATGTGAAGCAAGAGGATTTTGATTACAATCCGTTGACGGATGGGTATACCAGTGATTGAAGCTGTATAAGAGTTGAAGTTATGTGATCATACTTGCCAGTTTTTGAACATACACGAGCAGCTGCATTTTGGTCCGCTGAAGTTTATCAAGGAGAGTATTTGAAATTCCATATAAAAGTGCAGCTCCATTGTCCAGTCGAGAAATGACGAGTGCATGAATGAGAATTGGGGCCATATCATCTGACAAAACATCATTTTACGCCCAATGAGCTAAATGTTACGTATTTGAAAAATTGCAGACTGGAAATACTTTCTTTACATGTTCATCCATTGTCATATTTTCATCACGAATAACTCCTACGTTCAGAGCAGACGATGTTGGCATGTAGCAATTTGAATTGATTTCTTTGATTAGACTTTGCATTCGCTTAGGTGTGGAACCCTGACAAGTTCAGTCTTGTCATCATTAAGTTTAAGTTTGTTTGCAGTCACACTGTTCAATTTTGATCGTACAATTGATTCATCATTAGAGGATTTTAGGTATAAGGAAAATAAGAGTTGTGTATCATATGCATAGAGGGGCACATTTAGTCCATGTTTACGTGCTATATCTGCCTGAGGGCGTGAAAAGAGATGAAAAAAGCAGTGCCGTCCCAGCACTGATCTTGGGGCACTCCAAAAAGATGTGTAGGTGCAGACAAAGCTCGTTAATGTTAACATTTTGCGTTCTATTGCTGAGGTAGGAGCAAATCCACTAAAGCGCATGGCCTTTGACACCAATAGACTCCAGGCGACATTAAAATCCATGGTCTATGGTGTCAACGGCTGCAGGAGGAGCTCCATATAATACCAGAAAGACGCCAATTTTGTTGTCAGAGAACATAATATATCAGTCTTGCACTCTCACTCTAAGCAGTTTCAGTTCCATGATACTTTTTGTAGGCAGATTGAAATGGCACAAATTAATTAATTCAGTTCGACGAGAGCACAACGACTTCTCAATGATTTTCGACACAAAATTTAGATTATACAGGACGAAAATTGTTGAAGTTATTGAATCTAATTGAGGCTTTTGAAGACGTGGTGTGACTAAGGCCTTTTGAAACAGTTGAGAAAAGAGCCGTATCCAGTGAGCTATTGACGATTTTGTGATGACTGGCAACAAGGTGTCTAAGTGAATCTTAAGCATCCAAGCGCCAGTGAATCGAGATCACATGACTTTGATGGAGATGATGTTATCAATTTACGAACTTCATGCTGAGACGGGGGGGGGGCAGGTGTAAACACATTTAGAACAGACGTCGCAACTTTGATTGTTAGATTGGTCAAGCAAGTAATGGGTGTTTATATCGGAGCGATCAAGGGCTGCACGAATTCTAACATCTTAGAGGTGAAGAAATTGTGAGATCCAGTAAGTTCTTCAAAACTATCACAAAGAGGTAACTTAGGCTTCCCTTTTTGATGGAGCAAGCTGCTACAATTTAAACAATGTTTTCTGATCTTTGGGTTGCAAGTCTCTATTTTTATGTAATACGAGCGTTTGGCATCTGCACAACATCGGGGGACAAGCAGACGCTGCTGTTAAACAGGTCGCGATCAATTCCAAACTTGTATTCTCAAACGCGTTTCAAGCTGCTTGCGTTTCTTTTGCCTCAGCAATTTTCAGGACTGTACCAGGGTTGGTCGGACGTATTGGATGGTGCGATTCGTAGGGGGGATGCTGGTTGAGAATATCTCTTAAGTTGAGTCAAATTGCACAGTAAGTTTCTCAAGATCAGATTCCGGATTACTGAAATAAATCTTTAGGACCGTGTAATGTCCATTTCAAAGTCATGGTGGTTGATGGTCTTAAATTTGCTATATGAAAATACGCTGTTTTGGTGCACAGGCTTTGCAAGGTTTAGCTTGCAGTGAATAGCACCATAGTCAGACAACAAAGTGTGGCACATGGGCAGAGTTGACGAGATTATCACAAGATCGGTTATAACAAGATCAAAGTGTGCCATTTATGTTGCGTGGTTCGTGGATGAATGGCAACAAATTTTAATGATTCTAGGATGGCTTTCAGGTTATTAACATCGGTGTCATCTGGCACATCCCAGATGAAATTAAAATCCCCACAACAAGTAGTTTACATGATGAAGCAACAAGCATGGATAAATATTCAGAAATTCATCAAAAAACATACGTGGAGTCGACTATTCTTTTTACTATAATGTAGACGATAAATAATAAAAAGTTGACGGTTGAGAAAGTTCCTTTGAGAGTTAAATCACAACACAGGACTTTCAAAGGTGGGACGCATTGAACAAATTACACTCTTTTCGTGTGATGGAATCCTTGTGAATTATCGCAACACCACCTCCAGTTCTGTTATAGGGGAAAATGGAATAAGATCGTAGCCAAGAGGAGTGATATCTCCAAAGCCTTCTTGTGCCTATCGAATTACTAGCAAGCCTCTGTTAAAGCAATGATGGTCAAAGGTGGTTCAAGAAAATAACACTCAAGCATGTTCAGTTGTATTGCAAATAGACTGGAATTTAAAAACACAGCAAATATGAGTTGATTCCTTTGAAGAGTTAATTTGAGACAATCAAGCTCGAGATTTCAAATTGAGTAATTTCAGTTAATGCATTAGTTGAGATGTCCCCAAAAAGGGCAGTTAATATAATTTCCGACGGCCACCTCTTTTACGACGAGGTATGTGGCAACGATGGTTAATTCCTATATCCTTGATGTGATTCCATAGATCAGTTGAACAGAGGGGCAGTTGTTTGTTGTATTTTTCAGATCCAGAAGTTGAATCACGACTGTAAGAAAACTAATGGTTGTGGACAGAGAGAGGCTGACCAGGGGATCTTGCTGATTTTTGTATATTTGACACTTAGGTCCTGGGTGGATTGATGTCACTAGACATCAACAATTCAAGGGGAAAAGTTGCGCGTATTGGCATAATAATTCATTCTGGTTTTCAGAAGTTTACTGGTGCAAGATTTAAGGTGAAAAACTTTCTATATCCATGGTGTATTCCAATCGGTATGAAGGGCCTATCTACATAGTAGTGATCTGTAGACAAGCAAATTGGTTCAGCGATAAGTATGATGAGAAGAAACAATTGGAGGAGTGGGGGGATACATTTTGCAGTTCAAGTAGTATTGTTTAACACAAAGACAAGTGAAGTGCTACATCCCAGTAGGTAAGTACAAATATTCATGCAGGGAAGGACGTATGCAAAATTGAGGCAATCCACTGTTGAAGCAGAAATATCAATACAAGTAAGTGACGATATACACTGGTAGTAAAATCCATGGTGCAACTTGAAGATGTGACAAATATGATTCCATAAAATACATCAAAAGTTAAGAATCAACAAATCAGAAAATTGTCCAGTAGAGTCCAGGGATAACTAAGAAAGGGGCAAGGGAATTTTACATAGAAAGAAGACAAAGGAGATACAACAGAAAATTAAAAAAAACAGTAGAACAGGGGAGAGGTTGCGCACACAAACTGGTGGCGCCCTCTGTCTAAACTGGCAAAGTGAGTTAAAATGATAACTGTTAGCTATTGAATAATAAATTAAGTTACCAATTCTACTAGCTAAAATTCGTCAGAGTAGAGCAAGGATTGCACCAACATAATTGATTCCCAGGCCTTATTCAACAACAATAAGGAATCTTGAAAAATTACGTATTTCGGGGTATGCACAAAGCATCTATTGTCTTCATTTTGCTCTATTGGAAAGAAATAATGAGAAAGGTGAACATTTTAGTCTACAAAAGAAGGTGCTTAGTGATAAGAACCATGCACACAACCATCATCAGTAATTTTGAGCCCTCAAATACCAGATTTCATATGTAAAATCTACCATTTTGAGAAAAAAAACATAACAGCACGTTATTTTGGAAAGCATGAAATATTCGTTATTTTTATGCACAAAGACTTCCAACAGATGATTGTCCACGTCAGGAAAGCAAATACCCCCCACCTGTTGAATTGTGTGGCACAAGAAGAAATGAAAATGCGGGGGAGACATCAAGTGTACGTTATTTTATTCAACGCAAACTTTACGGCTGATTTTAGCCGAGGAGGGTGCAACTTTGGGAAAGGGCAACAACTGATTTTGGGTTGGGTCGGTTCTAGGCCAGCTTCTGTGAAAGTTGCAACAACTCCCTAATTGGAGACCACGAAATCAAGAAGGAAGCACATTTTCATGCCTTGCCCTATAGTCTAATCTGGTGATCACTTAATATCAATCACGCTTTCAAAAAAACCTAAGGGCCAATTTTAAAAGGCAGCTGCTTGGCGCAAGTCGTGTTTTTCAAAAAACCAGGCTACCTCTCGCCTATACTAACAAGCACATGTCAAGAAATAGCAAAATAAACGTTTCTGTCCCCTACTCTCTCCTTCTAAAAATTCTTCTGTAAGGTGTTCATCTATTCACCATCCTCGGCTGCGAGCAGTCGGTCCAATCCTCTCATAGAACTTTCTCCGCATTGGAGGATGATTTCCTCTTGGAGTAAGTCAACATCCCTGTTGAGCAGCCTAGCAATGTACTGCGGATAGAGCATTGGTGGGCGACCTCTGTTCGTTTCCCATGCTTAGGTTGGCAAAGCGCATACTGGGAGATGAGTTCCTCCTCTGGCTTTCGCAAGACATGGCCCATCCAACGAAGTTGTCCTTTGGTGATGGATTTTAGAAACAGTTCGACCTGTCATTTCGTCGACTGCCTCATATAACAGGGTCTTGTCCCTGCGGATCTTGATGCATTATACATAATAACAGTTTGTGCAAAACTGTTGATGTATGATTCGAGCTTTGGCGGTAATATCCATCTCTCAAATCCATAAAGCAGTACCGACAGCCAGAATGATTGAAGATATCCATTTTGGTTAAGAGGAAAAAAAAAAACAAAAAAAATGATCTGGGACTCCACTCTTCTCTGGCTTCCAAGGCAAGACGCAGTGCGGGCGCTCTCCTTCGCCGGTTAGCGGTAAGATTTTAGGGTTAGGGTGAGAGTTTAGTGTTAGGGTTAGAGTTTCGGGTTAGATTCATGGTTTAGGGTAACCGCGGGGTTGCAACACTCGCAATGAATTGATATACGGTGCAAAGCTGACGCTTTCAAACAAGGGGCATTTGATACAGATAAGGTGGGGCAACATTGGTCTCCGGTCGAGAGGTAGACTAACTGCCGTAAATAGGGTGTTTGGTGATTAATTTGGAATTTCTTAAAAATGGGGTCTTTGTGTGAAATTTCAAGTTCAGCAAACTCTTCTAAAGGTCATGAGTAGAGTTCCTTAGGGTGAAGTGGTAAACTGAAATTTTTAAAAGCTACTGGGATCTTTGGATGACCAGCGAGCTGGAAAATAGGGGGTCTTAAATTCTTATATACATATCACTCCGAAATGGGAGTGCGGAGGAGGGGCATTTCTTCAACATTATAGGCCTACTGAGCTTGATTAAAATCATGATGAACCCAAGCTCCTCCCAAAGTGCAATTAAGATAACCCTTCCCTTTTCCTTGCTCAGTTTAAAACATATTGTACCCGTGGGGTTGTCGAATTCTGCAACTTTGCAATGCTAGTCTGTCTCACTATTGCGGATACGCTTACAATGTCAATGAGATTTTCGCCCAAATCGCAATTGGACTGGTGCATATTTTTAATAATACTTGCCAAGCTAGTTCAATGACTATTCAGGTCACTCGGCATCTTCAATTTCAAGTTCGACGGCAGCTTGTGGACACTAACAGTTTGGCATTGACCACACTGTTTGGCAGTTACGTCGAGTAATAGATTCATCCCTCTATCACGCACATCCACTATGACCGTGGTGCTACTAACCAATTGACGACTAACGACTCAGGCTATTATTTGTAACCGGAAATTTTGCAACTCACCCAAGACCAGACAGAATTAATACCCTGCCCCCATCACACACATTGGACACAAACTCCAGTACCATTTCACAAATCCACCAATTTTATCTCCACATTCACCAAGATAACTGATTGCACACATTTCTCAAAAGCACAATGTTAGCAATTTTGGTACCGTGACGCACTATACTTTGACGACAACACTGCGGAGTCCTATGTGTATTGGAAGAGTTGCGATGAGACTATAGCGAAGTGCCATGTATAGCGGCTGCTACCTATTGCAGACATAGCATGTGTAGGCCTATCACTTATCTGCAATTTATACCCATGACAAAACATGGACACATACCATACGCGCATGCACTATATGCACATTCACGCAGCGTAAACACATACTCACACAGACAGCACACACATACACACCCCACCACCAGAAATTAAATCACACCACACACACACACATCACACACACACACCCACATCACTCTTCTTTTCCTACTCTATCCCATCTGATCTCTTACCTCATTGTTTCCTCCAACTTGTTTTTGTGCTACCTTATGAATAGAACCATTTACTTCTTTCCCACAGTTCCTGGATTTCAAGATAATTGCAAAAAAACAAAATTAAAAATGGACTGAATTTAGTCCATAATGAAAAACATCTATGTTTATGGTGTAGGCTCAAGATTGCGAATTCTAAGGGTAGGGTAGAAAATTAGTCATTTGTGGCAACTTTGCTGTTACTTTTTCCTACTTTTTTTTCCGCTTAACACCATGATATCAAGTAAAATACACCACATGTATGTGTTCTTATAAAATACCAGATCTGTGATCGACACATTGTAACACATTGCTTGTTACTGGGAATACTAACCATGTTTTTTAAATGCAACGACTTTTCAAACATCAACATAAACATGTTGTATCGATATCCATCACGCTTCATCAAAATAATATGATCATAGACCTACTTCAATGCATGCCTGTATTTCTATGACATCAATAGAAAAGTCTTTTGGACTCAAGCTAATGCAACAATCTCTAAAAAGTGCGGGTCATGATCGGCCACAGATAATCTGGCTCAGAAAACACTTGTCAGAATACGCAAATATGAAGGCTAAATTCAGCTGCAGGTTTAAAACATTAAAGCCAAACTTCGGACGAAAGTGGAACAAACTCAAGAACCGTTTTTTATGCTACCTGACAAAGTGATGAGAAGTTAGGTAAACATTCTATGGTTTTTATTCTTTTTATTCTTAGAATAACGTTCGATTGTTATGACGTCTCGTATACGTCAAGGGTCAGAATACCTTTCAAACACAAAGTAATGAGCCTTGTGCACAAGTGATCTAATTTATACATATAACAATTTTTATGATTTGTAATGGTTCAAGATTTGGTATGTCCAAAACCACATTACATAAAATTACAATATTGAGATTATACTTAATTTGTAAACAAGAAGTCCTCTAATCCTCCACAAGAAGCGTTGACGTTCCACGATTATATGTCCTCACAGCGAAGACTTCAAAATGACAGCATGCAAGTCCACGCTTATAAATCCCTCAGTACTATATTCCCACGGAATCTGCTCAGTCCTTAATTTACTTTGTCCACAGGTTCAAGACGACAATGTTACATAAGTCCCTCGACGACATTAATATTCCAGAGTATATCGTCCAAGATAATCACCTACGATTCTATCTGTCCACAATTTGGAATCCTATTTGATTCCCAGCACTTTCGCTTCAAAGACGACAGTAGAATAATTACAGCATTCTGTCCCATGGCATAACAAATATAATTAAATCTGGCATTGTTGAATCAACATCTACATTATTGTAGATAAAACGAGCTATAACCATACTGTAAAGCTGATTGAAACTGCTGACAATCTTCTGGCCATGTCTTCTTCATATATCCACATATTTACATAAGATCCCAAGTCTTAAATAGACATTACAACAGCATCATGCATAAACAAACCCTGGCACTGGACTGACCCATTGAACTCACGTAAAATTCATCTAACCTAATCCATCACTTCCATATCTAACTTGTGGGGGAAGGCCCTGATCTTACATGGCTTTGATCTTAAAGCATAAACAGTGGATTCAGTTGAGCTAAATTAACATCTTGGGGAATTCCCCACTCCCCTATTGTGCAATCTAAGCAGGTGCACTTAGCAAAAACAAACTAGGATAGTCCGTCCCCTTTCCTCTTTTATAGTAAACAGTACTGTTCCTGTGAGAAATCTTTTTTCAAATAAAATTGAGAACATAGTAGTTTTAATCGAAAATGAGGCCATATAACGTATACATTAGTTTGATTCGACGACAATTATTGTTTCCTTCATTTCATTTATTTAAAAATACACGCACTTCAATGTCGTTTATCAATTTCAACTGAATAAAGCTATTTTTCCTTTCCTTTAGTGAGTGAAACGGTCACGTCTGACGTATTCATCCTATCCAACACCATAGAATACAACATAACTGAATGTATCTATACCTCAAAATTCCTGACATGTATATTGTGCATATACTTGGTAATACAACAGTCCTACTGCTATTGCAGCAGGTATGGTGGAAGCTGCGTTGATTGGGGTCCACGCATTTATCCCTAGGACTGAAGTTGAAAGAATGTGCGTGTAGTCCTTAACAGGCCGCACCTTAGGAAAGTGGCAGGAGCTGTTGAGTTGGGAGGTGCGAATTAGTTGTATGTGTTGAGAGGCGCGTCCTGAGCATCGACCATTGACTGACCACCTGCCGGACTCAGCGGTTTTTTCTTTCTATGCGCAAAGCTTACAAGGAAGAATCATACCTGCCCCCACACCCCTACCCCATATCGTGTGATCACAAATATCAATCACGCTTTCAAAAAAAAACCTAAGGCCCAAGTTCTCAAAGCAGCGCTTCTTGCGAAGTCGTGTTTTTCAAAAACCAGGCTACCTCTCGCCTATGATTAACAAGTCACATGTCATAAATACAAAATAACGTGGTTTTCATGTCACCCACTCTCTCCTTTCTAAAAATTCTTCGGTAAGGTGTTCATCTATTCACCATCCATCGGCTTTGCCCGGATCAGTCGGTCACAGTCCGTCTCCATATAACTTTCTCCCGGGCAGTGAGGATGATTACTCTTGGAGTAAGCTCAACATCCCTGTTGATCAGCCTAGCAATGTACTGCGGATAGAGCATTGGTGGGCCACCTCTTTTCCGTTTCCCATGCGTAGGTTGGTAAAGCGCATACTGGGAGATGAGTTCCTCCTCTGTCTTTCGCAAGACATGGCCCAGCCAACGAAGTTGCCTTTGGTGGATGGTTTTAGAAACAGGTTTCTGACCTGTCATGTCTGTAGACTGCTTTCATTAGTAACATGGTTTTGTCTCCGGATCTTGAGCATGATACGATAACAGTTTGTGTCAAAACTGTTGATGTATGATTCGAGCTGTTGGGGTAATATCCATGTCTCACATCCATAAAGCAGTACAGACAGGCAAGATGATTGAAAGATATCCAGTTTTAGGTTAAGAGGAATGATCTGCGACTTCCAAATCTTCTCTGGCTTCCAAAAGGCAGACCAGGCGAGGCCTCTCCTTTGCCGGGTAGCGTAAGAGTTTAGGGTTAGAGTTTAGGGTTAAGTTTAGGGTTAGGGTTAGAGTTTAGGGTTAGGGTTAGAGTTTAGGGTTAGATTCCAGGATTAGGGTAACCGCGGGGGTGGCAACACTCGCATATGAAATGGATACGGGTGCAAAGCTGACGCTTTCAAACCAAGGGGCATTTGGAGACAGATAAGGTGCAAAAAATAGGGGTCTCCGGGCGAGAGATAGACTAACTGCCCATAAATAGGGGGTTTGGGTGATTAATTTGCTAAATTTTCGTCAAAAATGGGGTCTTTGTTTGAAAATTCAGGTTCAGCAAACTCTTCCAAAAAGACTGCCTCATTAGTAACATGGTTTGTCTCCGGATCTTGAGCATGATACGATAACAGTTTGTGTCAAAACTGTTGATGTATGATTCGAGCTGTTGGGGTAATATCCATGTCTCACATCCATAAAGCAGTACAGACAGGCAAGATGATTGAAAGATATCCAGTTTTAGGTTAAGAGGAATGATCTGGGACTTCCAAATCTTCTCTGGCTTCCAAAAAGCAGACCAGGCGAGGCCTCTCCTTCGCCGGGTAGCGTAAGAGTTTAGGGTTAGAGTTTAGGGTTAGGGTTAGAGTTTATGGTTAGATTCCAGGATTAGGGTAACCGCGGGGATGGCAAAACTCGCATAAGAAATATGGCTACGGGTGCAAAGCTGACGCTTTCAAACCAAGGGGCATTTGGAGACAGATAAGGTGCAAAAAATACGGGTCTCCGGGCGAGAGATAGACTAACTGCCCATAAATAGGGGGTTTGGGTGATTAATGTGCTAATTTTCGTCAAAAATGGGGTCTTTGTTTGAAAATTCAGGTTCAGCAAACTCTTCTAAAGGTCATTAGGTAGAGGTCTTAGGGTGATAGTGGTAAACTTGAATTTTTAAAAGCTACGGATCTTTGGAAGACAGCGATGCTGGAAATAGGGGTCTTAAAGTCTTATATACATATCACTTCCGAAATGGGAGTGCCGGAGGAGGGGCCATTTTCTTAACACGATTATAGGCCTGCTGAGCATATGGATAAAAAATCATGAGGAACGCCAACTCCTTCCAACGTGCAATTAAGATAACCCTTCCCTTTTCCTTGCTCAGTGAAAACATATTGTACCTGTGGGGTTGTCGAATTCTGCAACTTTGCCAATCCTAGTCTGCCTCACTATTGACTGATAAGCTACAATGTCAATGAGATTTTCGCCCAAATCGCAATTGGACTGGTGCATATTTTATCATACTTGCCAAGCTATTTAAATGACTATTCAGGTCACCTATCAGACATCTTCAACTTCAAGTTCGACCGGCAGCTTGTGACAACTAACAGTTGGCATTGACAACACTGTTTGCAAGTTTACGTCGATGTGAATCGATTCAGTCCCTCTATCAAGCAACCGCCAACTATGATCCCGGTGGGTGCTACTACCAATTGACGACTATACAGACTCAGGCTATATAATTTGTAACCGATGCCAACTCACTCAAGACCATACAGAAATTAATACCCTGCCCCATCACATACACATTGGACATAAAATTCCAGTCACAATTTCAACAATCTCACCAATTTTATACTCCACATTCCACAGAAGATAAATTGTTGCCTCATTTCTCAAAACCAACAAAATGTTATCAAATTTTGGTGACGCACTATACTTGACTGAACAACACATGCGGAGTCCTATGTGTATGGAAAGAGTGGCGATGAGGACTATAGCGAGAGTGGCCAGTTATAATCGGCTGCTACATATTGCAGGCAACACAATGTGTAGGCCTATCACTTATCTGCAAATTTATACCCATGTCAAAACATTTACACATACATAACTACGTTATATAGCCCAAGTAGTAATCAGCTATAGAGACAGCACTCTCTTGGACAAGTCAATACCTCACTTTAATATTTTTACATCTTGAAAAAATGATTTGGGGTTCATTATTAGAAGGTGCTGTTTAATAACATCGAAAAGATGGGTAGGGCTGTTTATCTTCCTGATTTACGTATTCTAGAGCGAATATAATCACCGCCATCTTTAAAACAAGCCTGAACATAAAATATAAATGCATAATTCGTTTTGGAGCTCCCAAAATATCACCTAGGTTCTTATTTCAACAATTTGCAATTTTAAGTTCATTTAGCAAAATATGCCTCCTTGTCGCGGCCATATTGGACGCCCTAGATGGGTGTAAAAAAAAAGCCCCCCTTTTAGATTAAAATCTTGATATCGCTTAGCCCGTGGATTAAATTATATCCTGTAGGTGATTATATGGCGGTTTTACATAAAACAATGGTGGCCATTTTGAAAAGGGCAGAACACGCTAACGTGCAAGCTTTTCGGGGCGGAAACATACCTCATCCTAGTCAGGGGGAACAGTCCCCTTCAAGGTGATATAGGGGAAATAATCACCAGTGTGGGTGCAACGAACGGAAATCCGATGATGGCAACTCATGGGACTAAGGGTCGTTTTACGGCAATGTACACAGGTAAAAATAACAGTCAACAATGGTGACGAATTCAACACATAATGCATAGATAGAAATGTGTGTGATAAAACAACCGGAGAGTAGCTCGCCTTTTCTTACCGATTTCAGTCGTTAAAAGTCGTAATTTCACTAATTACTCAATCGATCAGTTCCTTGCGATAAAATACCTCTTGCATAACAATTGATTGCTTGAAGGAAAACCCAGAAGAGTGAAAATACCAAGAAATCTTGAGAGCCGATTGAATAAACGTGCGAGCTTCGTGTTATCGATTATTAATTTGTTCTCATTATTTCAGTTTAAACATTTTAGCAATTAGAGTACTTGAAGATGCGCTATTCATTCCAGATCTATATTTTAGCATGGGGTAATCTTAGAAACCTAACTCAACTATTTAAGTACACCTGAATAGACCTAACAATGTTCGTAATTTAGTAAAATAAATATTTTGTGACTTGGCAATATAATATTTAATGCTAATTTTGCAATGGATATTAGCTTTAACATTTCGTACGTACTAAGATATGCATATTTAATGCAATTGACACTGTCGGTGATAAAAGAGATAATCTAAAAACATCATGAAGTTAAGGTGAACAGTTCAACGGTTAACACGTAATCGTGATGATGGTACTTGGTAATGAATACCCTATAGATTCTAATTATAATGCAATATAGTGTAGGTACTTGTGTAATTGAGTGGGCACTTACAAGATTCTTACACCATGTTCTTTAACTGATTACATCAAAAATACATGGTCCTCTCGGACCGCTTGTGTCGCCTGCCGTCGCGGTTAGTGATGATAGGCCTAACATGACCTTTGACCTTGATAGTGCCCTTTTACCTACTTGGACCTCATAAACAAAATGAGGGTTTGCATGATGCACCTATGACTCAGTTTGGGTCCATTGAACTTCCTTCAACTTTTCAAATGAGGTTCCAATTTCACTTTCATCAGCTTATTTTATTAACAACTTGACCTCTCACATGACCTTTGACCTTGGCAGTGCCCTTTGACCTCAGCAACAAACGAGGGATGCCATTTTGCATCTGTGACCCACGTTTTTGCGTAAAATTGGATGGGGATTAATTAACCAAAATAATTGGTCGAGCTATGATTGCAAACTAAGAATATTTTAAAACTCATAGTTAGACCATTAATATTGGGCGTAAATCAATCCAATTAATATCATTATCATGTTTTTGCGATATTTTCACACACTTGACTCCTCCAAACATATAATGGTTTAAATCCATCAAAGTATGAGGATCTTACAGTTAATGTTACCCCTTTTTCATTCAACAAACGAAACGACATCAACAACCACAACAACAGACAGAACAACAGTGGACAAAGTGATCCCTCTGTGTCCTTCCTGCCTTTGGGCAGGCGAAAACAAAACAATGTTTGGCATTTTTTCGGTCGCCATCTTGTATATTTGGCGGCCATTTTTCAATATGGCAGCCATTCTGAAAATATAAATTTGCCCTATATCCTCGGCCTCTGAACTCATAGGAGCATAATTCTGGTAATCTCTATACCCATGTTTTAGTGTCAAGTAATTCTATTTGATGTTGGTTTTAATATGTGTGATGTCTTCATTCACTACAAATCCATGATGGCCGCCAAAATGTCCGTCATAACAACACAAAATAAGCTTTATCTCGACTTCATAGCAGATATAATTTTTTAATATTGTTCTTCTTTGCATGTGATTTTGGAGGTCAAAGAATTCAATTTTTGTGCACGTCTATGTTACATGACTTTGCTTACCCACTAGAACCAAGATGGCTGCCGAAATAAACCTAATTGTATGGGCATCATTATTCCCTATATTTGAGCTATAAAAACTATTTTAGTGTCTTTTTATTTGTTTTGGGTCAAGCAATGAAAGTGATAGATGTCTCTTATTCTACAATCCAAGATGGCGGTCACAATTATAGCCCTGGTATATTGCCACCACCATATGCAATTTGCTGTATCTCGGTGTCTTGATTAGTCTTCTGAATTCTGAATCAGTCGTGTGTTACTTGTATGATGTTGGTGCACTTTTCCGGGTTGGCTTCATACAGGCAGAATTCAGTACAATCAACTTTGTTCTCTCTATTTGTGTAGCATCTATGGAAGCATAAGTGTCCCATTTTCACCTTATCACTTAGATAATGAGCATAAAACTAGGATAACAAAGCCTTATCTTGGGCTTAAGATTCATATGGGGGTTTAGCTTTGTTAACCCAAGATAAGGCTCCTATATATCTATATAGGTATAGCAGATCAAACCACAGATACCAAACATAAAGCACATTATCTTGGCTTTACAACCCTAAACCCTAGTTAACAAAAGTAAACCCTATATAAAGCTGTAAACCCAGGATAAGTTATCTGAGGGTTTACAAAGCCAAACCCTAGATAACAAACCTAAGCCTAGGATAATGCTGTTAACCCATTGTAACCCAATAAAATGAGCCTTATTTTGGGTTTACAACCTTATTCTTCCTCTTATCGAGTCCAAACAAAGTACTCATATATGCTCTAGCCAGAGACAACTACAAAGTCTGGCTGTTTTGCTGAATTTGACAAGGTCCTTGTCTGTGCATGGTTGCTCCAACAGTGGGCAGACCAAGAGATTTGCCACAAAAGGTATCTTGTTCTGCATCTGATTAAGTAGCCCGATTTTTGCAGGAAAACCTTAGATCGGCCGATTCCGGTTCTCTATCTGTTGGGACATCGCCATTCAGGCTATGAGGCGTCAGCTCCAGGTGGAAGGTGCTCTCCGGCTTCAATACTAATAGGCATTACTTGTTTGAGAGTAAGTCATTCTTTCCACAAGGTGGCTCTCTTAGACTCATTAAGAGGCAGCTTCTGGATTTAAGGCGGTTAGCAGCAAGTCTCTGCCGGACATAGTGTGCTTCGAATTAGATACTTGATAGCTACGCTCTTGCATGCTTGCTACACTTCGACGGTTGTGTGATGGAGCAATTCCTGCTAGGTTCTCTGTTAATGTTTAGCGAAGATATCCTGTGATAAGCCGGCAAGAGGCATGTAAATCCGGGTCAAGCTTCTTGGCAGGCACACTCTGTACATTAGTAGCACAGGGCTAGTGCCATCTATCTTAGAAAATGTGGGCGAGCACCCCATCTAGTGCCAGTGAGTTTGTTCAAGATATTATTGCGTGAACATACTTACTCTTTGTCTTCTCTCTAAATCCTATCAATGACAAAACTTACAGAAGACTTAACATTCAAATCTTGTGTCTTGGATGGATTTCCACGTAGGTGGTTTTCCCCATTATGAGGAATGGGTTCATCCAAAGCTTTGGAGAGTCTTTCTTCAACAGTCTGCATCTTGTGCATTGATTCCGAGATCACCTGCATAGATAAAACGACATGAGAGAAAACAGGAGAGGAGCGAGGACACTTGGGTAGTCCATGCTTATGCCAACGGTTCTTCTTTGCTTCTAGCTGAACAAAGAACACCCTGTTTGCAAGCAATCCTTTGGTGAGCTTAGTCAAGCAGATGGCCTTGGTGAGTTCCAAGACCTTTAATGGAGTAGGCATCTGTGATTAACTGTGTCATAAGCTGCTGATAGGTCGACGAACATTACTCCGGTAACCCAACCCTGCTTGAAACCATCTTCGATGTGTTGAGTTAGGTTGAGTGCTTGGCTTGTTGTTGATTTGCCTGGCTGGAAACCTGCTTGTTCTTGCGTGAGGCGATCGTCTATAACATGTTAGATACGATTGAGCAGGAGACGTTGAAAGAGCTTGTAGGTAGAGGTGATATTGGCAAGAGCTCTCGGGATTCGATGAATCTTATCGGCTTTAGGATTTCCACACCATGGACCTTCCTCCGATATTTGGGGGGAAAACCTTGAGAAATAGGCTTGACATTCTGACCTGAATTTAAGGTTTGGGTATAGCTGATGTAGGATTTTGATGTCTGTTCTATTGTTTTCTCAAGAATGTCTTCTAGGAATCTATAAAAAACGATGGTGTTTGATATTTGTCGCCACATAACTACTGTGTTATCTGAACATTTTGAGATATTGGGTCTGTGGATGTTCTATTGTTGGTACTACAAATACACCCACAACTACAGAAGTGGGTGTGCCCTAATACTGAGTGAATCTTAATTAGCCTATGGGTCTATATGAGTATAAAAAAATTCGCATTTTCAACATACAGATCTATCTGGCCAATTCGGCATACGGAATTTCCATACTGTCTATCTTCGTCCTATCTAAAGTGCGAGCGTTCTCCTCACATGAAACGTGTTTCAATACTGTCTTATCTGTGGGTAATTTCAGCAGTGTGGCTGTCCTTCTTCCACGGGGAACGAATTCAAATAAAGATGCTTATCGAGTCCTATCTACGTGCGAGCGTTCTCCTGCAAATAAACGATTTTCACATACGTCTTATCTGCGTATTATCGCAAAATCGGGAGCCAAAATCAAAATGGCGATTTCACATAGAGATATAAGACTTTGGAGACATATTAGAGTATAAAACATGATTCTAATCTTGATTAATAAAAATCACTTTAAAAAACAAAAGTTTAAGAAAATATTTTCAAAAAAAACGGAAAATTACATAAAATAATTATATATGTGCTAATGTGGTACATGAAAGAAGTTTTTCCCGAAAGATTTTTCAATCGCAATTGTCTCGAAAACGGTGTTCGTCAGTAAAGACAGATGTGTGTGGGCGAAGAGTTTGATTTGAAAATTCTTTGCAAATGCTACTGATGGGGAGCAGGAGTTCCCATGGTGATATGGATAGGTCAATGCTTGTTTTTATATGAGTTCTAGCCAAGCAAAAAGTGTGTTATGCTGCGTACCAGAGGACGAAGTTTGGCGGGTATGTTTGTAGTTGGTTTGTAGTATATTTCATAGATTTAAAGGGCATTTCGTGACACAGTGAGATTTTTTTTATATCATCGAACTACCGTTAGTAATCCAAGGGTACTAATCTACGTGCAAATTCCGGATAGCAGTGTACAGTGAATTGCTGAATAACCAGACTGACCGGTGGGCGCGGGGGGGGTAGGGTTACCCGATTTCCTTACCACTTGGGAGGGTGTCAATGGGGAGCGTTTTTTGTGGAGGCCTACACGGGGTCCAGGGGCCCGCCTAGGGCCCTTGGCCCCTTGTTGAGGCCAGGGGCGCAAGCCCCGGCGGGGGGGGTCCATGGGGCGGAGCCCAAGAAAAGCTCTTGGGTTTTGCCTATCATTTTTTCTTCTCTTTCACCTTTCTCCCGTTTCTTTCTCTTTTCCCTTCTTTTTTTGAGTTATACCTTCACTTATCGTTATTCAATCTTTCGTTTTCCTCTTGTCCTTCCCCTTTCCTTCTTCCATCTTTCCCTCTCTCTTTCCCTCTTCTTCTCTCTTTTCATCCTTTTCTGTCCTTTCTTGTCTAACTTTTTTCCCTTCCCATTATTTTCTACCATCGATTTGGTGGGTGTGTGTGGGGGGGGGTTGTGGTGGGGGGGGGGGTATGTAGGTCCCCAAATGGTTACGCCATGACCGAATCATGAAACCTAAAGCACTAGACACCGGCAAACAAGATTGTGTCAAATTACATAAGTTTGAACGTTTTCAAGATATAATTTTGTTGCTAGGTCTTGCTCTTATTTAACACATAGTTCTAAAAACAACGTGCAAAAATGGCTGAGATAGAAAGTCCAAAAGACCGGAAAAACCGAAACAAAAAGTTGCATGTTTATAGATTTATAGATTGTTCAATGGTCAATATGCCCGGGACAAAGCAATAATACGTGTGTATTGATTTTACACAAAGGGGTTCCGACCTGAATGAGCGAGAAAGCCTACTTGCTAATTGTGGTCAGCGTGTTCGAGTCGCAGTACACTGCAATGCTCACTAAAACTCCAAAAACTGCCCACCCAATGGCAGTAGAGTTTCGCCGTACGAGTTTTGTGGTCATGTTTTCAAGGGGTCATTTGGGCTCAAGGTCATCCAAGGGGTCATATTGGGTGAACTTGGCCATGCGTTTAGAATTGATGAGTTTTGGTATGGTGGTAGAGTTGTGCCATACGATTTTGTGGTCATGTTTTTGAGGGGTCATTTGGGGTCAAAGGTCATTCAAGGTTGTTAGCGGGTACTTAAGTTAAAAGTTGGAAAGTTGAACTTGGCCGTGCTTTAAGGTATGAATTTGAATATGTGGTAGAGCGCTCCATATTCAAAATTTTAAATTTTGTCACAGTAGTGCTTGTAATTGTCTAGCAAACTATACCTGCGATTGGTAATGCCTCAAAGTGCGTATTTGTTATAACAGACGATTTTGTACTTAGAATTGGCATATCCAATTGTACACAATGTAACGGCGGAGCTGGAAATGCCAAATTCGTCCCACCATTGGGAACTAGTACCACCTCATCAATATGACCTCTAGTATGTCCTGGAATCACTCTGAGACGCGTCGCCATGCCCGATCGCATGAGTATTTGCGCCGAGCGTAGTGCGCAGCAAAAGTGCAACTGACCTTGCTGAATTGACCAATCGCGCTAACGTATTACGTTACTAGGATTCCTTGTTACTAGGTCGAGTGCACATGTGCAATCCGCGGCAACGCCGGTATTTTAACGACTCGCCAGATTTGCTTCCAGACATAATAGCTTGATTTTTCTGACCAACTGAACAACTAATCGATAAGCAAAGACACGTACATGGGCGCTATATCCTACCTATTTCATATTAAAGGACTTTTCCAGCAACACTTATCATAATTATCCGAAAGTTTTATTACAAAATTCCTTGCTTTTCGATACATAGACAACGTTTCGAGCTTTATTACCATTCACATGATTAAGCCAAGTACCAAATGTCACCTGTGCAAAATCTCAGAATTGTGGGTGCCCTTCAAAAATGTGCTGGTATTGCTTTAAGTTTCCTCCGTAATACAAATTAATCTCAATTTTCCTATTAGGTTGCTTTTGGTCTCATAATCACTTGTACATGTAGCGTATGTTAGGACCCCTGATACTTGTTCGGACTGCAAGATTTTAATTTTTTGATGATTTTTATAAAATTCAGAATTTAGCACATCAAATCCCATATAGTGTCTTTACTTTACATATCAGCTGGTCAATTGATTCTTGCGTTACAGTCAAAAGGGTGTACCCAACCCATAAATGTTTTGCTCCTTGTTTGTAATGATATCTTTACAAAATGCTTAAAACAAAACAAAAACCATTGTTTTAATATTTTTAAAATTTTTGATATGTAGTCTGCATTTAACTGAAACTGAACATATCGAGGGTTGACACACAGAAAGGACGTAACTCCCTTTTTGGTGACTTTGAGGTTTTTGGTATCAAAAAATCTGTAAACACCTACATATTCTGAAAACCATGAAGCCTTAACTCAAGTGTACTTCCTAGTGCCTATACAGCAAAATAACACTTCACCACATCTATGGGCAACACTTTTTTTTACTAACAGACGCCTTAACTCGGATTTACGACGACCTTCTGAATGTACCTTGTATTTGGGCCAAACATGATTGAGGCTTCATAGCTTTGTCACTGCCCAAATTTCCAGAATTGCAACTGCTTTTTAGCTCCCTATGCCACTTATATTGATGATTTCTTTTAAAACATTCCAAAGGATAACTGCTTAAAGACATCTGATTGAAATAATTTGTCAAGCATAGGCATGATTGAAGATGTAACTCACAGATTACCGTTCAGTACCGTCGAAGGACATCACTCAGCACTTAAAAGAATATTAAAGAATTTCTTTAATTCTGCTGTTCATAATTAAAAATTGTTCTTTGTTTACTAAAGTTATATCAGGTTGCTACAGTACCATCTCTGAGCGTTATGCGATGTTTTTACATTTTAATAATGATTTTTTTTTTTTTTTTTAATATTTTTAGATTTCGAAATCACCAAAAATCAAGGTGGAGGTAGGGAAGCGGAGTAATGGCGGGGACCAATTCAGAGGGGAGGGGGGAAGAGAAGGGGGTTAAAATAGTGAAGTAGAAAAAGGGATGGATGGAAAATATAGAGAATGCCTTGAGTGGGCGGGGGGGGGGTGGGAGGGAGGAAGGTAGAGAGCTAGCCAGTCGGGCTTGGGCTGGGTATGCTGGGGAGATCAAAAACAGGTTTATGATGCTTAGACGGCCCCGCTCGTGTCTTTCCGTTACCTATCCGCTGGTCCTGTTCTTGCGTTCCCGTCCACAGGTGTCCCCCCCCCCCTTCTGTTTTTTGCTCCTTGTTGGTCCTGATACTTTACAAAATGCTAAAAACAAAACAAAAACAATTGGGTCGCACTATTTTTGCTATGTAGTCCTGGCATTTAACGAACATATCAAGGGGTGACAAACAGAAGGACGTAACTCCCTTTTTGGTGATTTGGAGGATTTTGTACCAAAAAAATCTGTAACACTCCGATTCTGAAACATTTTGGAACGCTTAACTCAGTCGTCCTTTTATTGCATAAAAGGCCAAAATACCCCGTTCACCACATCTCAATGGTGCACACTTTGTTTACCCCTAACAGAAAGCCTTACCTCTGAGTTACGACCTTCCTGTGGTAACTGTATTTGGCCAAATAATGAGTTGAGGCTTCATAGCGTGCACAATTGCCAGAATTGCACCGCTTTTAGCTCCCTATCCCACTTATATTGATGAGTTCTTTTAAACATTCCAAAGGGATACATGCTTAAACATCTGATTGAATAATGGTTCAGATCTAGCATTATGAAGTGTACTCACAGATTAACCGTTTTCAGTTACGTCATAAGGACGAACTCACGCCTTTTTTAAAGAAATATTAAGATTCTTTAATTCTGCTGTTCCTAATTAAAAATTGTTCTTTGTTTACTAAAGTTGCTATAATGTTTGCTTACAGTACCATAATGACTTTAAAGGAGAGGTTTACATTTTGACTAATGAATCAGATTTGCTTTAGTGGAAAATATAAACATCACATTTCCTCAAAAGCAGTATTTATGAGTTAAGGCTTTTTATTGTCAACCCTCGATATTGTATGTTAACCATTTTGCTAATCCAAACCTGTACATGTTGTCATGCTTACATAAATTTAAGTATATTTAGTCTAGGGCCGTGTGTTTCTGCTAAACAGGTATTAAGGTGCGGTGTTCCGATGTCCTTTGGGACCCCCCCCCCCCCGATTTACCCGAATGTAGTGTCCGATTTTGATATCGATGAAAGGCCGGATTTTTCTCATTGGCCGAATGGTGTCCTGAAAATTTGAGCCCTAAATCCATTTTCATTCCAATATATTTAAACACAAAATCGCCCGTTTTAGTGGTTAACCTCATATTATCAACAGTATTGAATAGGGCTTTGCAACATGCAGTATTGAGTCTGCCTTCAAAACCGCAAGTTTGTTTCCCCGTACTTGATGGGTGTATGTACAAGTGCCATGCTCTTTCATAATTAGAGAACACAATACACATACATCGAACAAGCACTTAGTTAATCAGTCCAATGTGTACAAGACATGAGTCCAAATAAGTGCAGGATGGACATATTTAACTTACATACAGACTAATACTGTACCTACATGTATGTTTGCTGATATGCAGCAATGACTAGAAACTATTAAAACCTTCACTCATCAACTGATTTTGCTTACAAACATCGATATACACCAACATAAAACAAAATAAAAGACAAAATAGGATTTATTATAAAATGCAAATGTCCATTATACAAAGTTCATTACAATTAAAAAAAACACTGCATTAACCCACATGGTGTGTCCCTTTCAGTGGGGCAACCGGCACAGGCCTGGCAAAAATGAGGAATCAGGAACCTCCTTCCAGGGAAATTTGGTCATTAGGAGGAAATTGGAAAAGAAATTACATAAGAAATGGTGGTAAAATCTTTTCAATAATAAGTTGTAGGAAATCTGTTCCTGCTACTTGGAAATTAACATTTTTTCCAGCCTGGGCACCGGGCCCCATGCACTATCACCAGCATAAAAATGTTGTCCTTTCCAAGCCCTTTACATGTGTGTGCACACTACCAAAACAGCCCTCCTGGATACTCCTACATAAAATCCAATCTCCTCTATAAACAAGGATACCCAGTATATAGTAATTGATTTTGTTTCTAAATTTTACACAATGTACGTAGTATGGTAACAGATCGGGACACTGGTATGGGTACCAGACCATGAATATGGATCCGGTAGCAAGACCATGGGATACAGGTACAAGGCCGTGGGTTGTTGGTACGAGACCATGGGTTGGGTCAAGCTGGGTACGGTAGGTCTGAGCTGGGGGGTACGGGTCCGCCTGTGACCAAAATCGTGGTACGGTTACGCATTGTACATGTACAGGTATGGGTACTACAACGCGGTTATTACTTCATAGACGCTCTCGCGTGAGAGTTGTGCGGATCGTGTTAGGTGCTTTCCTCTGGCATCAATTTCCTCGGGTTCGAATCCCGGTCCGGTGAGGTCACTCGCTGGGATTTATTCGGGTGCTCAAAATCTGGTTGATCTGTATACCAGGCATTGATTAAAATAACCCCTTTTCTCCCATGGTTCATTGGAATTGGGGCAATGAATCATGAACGCATCCCATCCTTCGGAGGGGATGTTAGCCATGGGCCCCATGTACAGAGTGTCACAACTGATACATGTAACACCGCAGCCAGTTTCGAATTAGTAGGGTGAAAACCCCTGACTGTGCCCATTCCGCCCCAGCCTCAAAATAGCGGGCAATGTCAGGAGCGTCCGTTTTTAAAAAAAACAAAATCTGGGATACTAGAATACTGACCTCCAGTACTTGCGCTTCTTGCATGCTATAGAAGAATTCATAAAAAAATTGTGTTTTACATTTTGCAATAATTTTGAAAAGTGCTTATGGGCCAAAAGATACATAGTGGACAATTTTCACAGGAAGTGAAGGAAACATTATTTTCTACTTGATGTAACATATTCAAATTCAATTATTTTGGCTATTATGTTTTATAGTAACTATTGTTTCCACGGTTGTAACTTCAGATTGTAAAACTGGACCACAAAATGTTAAAACCTGCAGATCATGGCATGAACAAATTTACTACGTACAAGGTTACTATTGTGTCCTTGACAAAATAATGTAAAAAGGCAGCTCAGCCGTATATTACTATTAAGGTGCATTTCGGGATTCAGCACCTTCTGTTTTATCGTTGATACTGCAGAAAAGCTTATTCTCACATTTGAGCTGATCCAATTGGCGTGCGGTCCA
Source organism: Ophioderma brevispina (assembly GCA_023653785.1). Taxonomy (NCBI): domain Eukaryota; kingdom Metazoa; phylum Echinodermata; class Ophiuroidea; order Amphilepidida; family Ophiodermatidae; genus Ophioderma; species Ophioderma brevispina. The sequence continues at coordinate 95,893 of JAMKCH010002031.1, forward strand.
TATGGAGGGAGGCGGGGCTACTGTGTTGGTAATTTCCGTCCATTTACGGACATAAAATACAAAATTGCGATTTATTACAGATGGACAGTAAGATTGGGCACAAGTTGATTAATAAGGCTAACGGTTCAGATGATATAAAAATCTCAACATTTTTTTAGGTTAAGTCGTGGGGACGAGGCTATGGATCACGAATACCACTTTAATATATTTTAATAAACTGGGATTGGGGACCCAATTGTCAAACATATCCCTAACTTCACAGAAGCAATACTGCTTCACTATGCAAAATTTGACGACGGTTGGCTTGTGGAATCGAACCACAAAGTAGTTAAATCTACCTACCATATCCAACTTATTTGTCAAATGCATTCATTGACAGTATTGTCATTCAGATCTCATCCTTAAAGTTTGACATTTGCATTTTTATTGCAATTTGCAATGAACATGGGCCATGCACTACCATGACTACTGCCACAACTTCTCAACTCATTCTAATTTAGGGGACATCAGTCAGTACTAAGGTCACCATGTAGACGCGTTTGACCCTGGTTTTCTTATCACGCGTCTGTGCAAGATTTTGCCAAAATGCACGCGGCATTTACCGGAATTTTTCTAAATGGTCGTTTCCCTATTGTTTTGAACCAAATATACTCGGCTGCATGTTGGTTGGACCAGAAGTGATGGCCAATATGTAATCTGTAGAAGGTTGGCTATAATCTAATATCAAATTTGATTATATTTAATCAAAATTTAAAATGAAATTAACGTTTAAATGAAAATCCATGTATTTCAAGAAATATTCGCGACCAATGGGAGGGCTCTTTTCTACCTGTTGGTCTTAACTTTCTCCAAAAGTTTTGAATGTTACGAGCATGGTATTTTTAAAATATAGACGTTGGGCGCTTCTATCATGCGATTTCTTTTTGTGGGCCATTTTTCTTGGCATGAAACCACGGTTCAAAGTAGGCAAGATTCACCAAAATTTGAGCGGATTCATCTATCCCCCCTAAGTAAACGAACAACAAATGAACAAAACGGCGGCGCACGCCGTTGTGCATTACGTGCGTAGGCAGCGCATTATTTTACCATTACGCAGCACACGCTTTAGAGTCGCACATTAATCAAACCATTCGTCACGCTTAAAGCAACGATTAGCTTAATTTTGAGGTTTTGTTGTAAACAAAACACACTATCCGTGATGTCACTGTGGTCTTAGTTTCTCATCCAATTTCCACTTAAATGAACATTTTTACGAAAGGTGAACATAAAACCTGTCTTGCTGTGAATTTTTAAATGTGGAATCGGTGATTTTATAGGTGTTAGTCATGTTAGTGCACGCAAAAATATAGTATAAATTGGTCGACAAAACGATCGAAAAAAAAACATGTTTTTCAGTAAATTTTAATATAAATTTGATATCATACACTAGTTTCATATATTTCAAGAATATTTGTCACTGAATTTTATTTCATATATGTCCATTTTCACCATAAAAATTTGGATTACTCGTGCACCGCTATTCGCCATACTTGGGGTCACTGCAAGTTGTGAGCTGGTGTGTGCACAACAATCTGGACAACTTACGCGTGACCGCCGTGCGGACTGACATGGCCAAGCTCACCTTTCACCAATGCAGCCTGGGTTCAATTCCCAGTCGAGCCAGTGTCGTATGTGAATTTGGTTACCGATCCATACTCGTCCTCGCAGGTTTTCTCTGAGCACTTCGGTTTCCTCCTGCATCTAAAATCGGACTTCCCATAAATATTTTCCCCGCTGTTCTGGGGGAGGCGTCCCTTGAATTTAATGCTACTATAGCAATTTGGGTTCTGCCTGCAAATGCCTAATCGGCGAATGTTATAAATGATTAATAAAAAGATAAATTATATATAATAGTTTGCATAATCATTCCCAAACAATAAAACTCGATCTCCGCAACAAATGCAGAGCCAGGGATGAATTTAGTATTCTGCCATCACATCCTTCAACAGCAGTTAATTTCTTTGATGCTGCCAAATTCATAGGTGGTGGCACAATACAAAGTTCTCTTTCCCATAGGTTGTTCATGCGTGAAACTGAAAGTCTGTACATCTGTACTTTACATTTGACTTAATGTTACATGTAGACTGTACACTGTACGTACAGATACTATTTACGTTGTCGCCACTCGCCAGCCGGGCTCGCACACAACATAATAATAAGTGCCGTTGTTGTATGCCCATGTTGATGCGTCTATCCCAATAACTTTCGCACCAATATCGTGAATTGATATTTTCTGGTATTGTTCTTTAATTTGGGCAAAAGCCCTTGAATTATTGAAATTCGTAGTATACTTTTCACCGCACTCTGCGCAAGACGGATTCCGCAAAGACATACAATGCAGCTCGTCACCAGGTCACATTTCTCTGCCACGGGGGGAGGGGGGGGGGGGGGGGAGGGGGGGGGGGGGGGGGGGGGGTAGGACACGATCTGCTCGATTTGGGCATTGGGGATTTCCAAACGGTTAAATTTGTGGAACTGCTACTTGCCAATTTACTATGGCATTCCCTTCGGTCCCAGTGACATAAAAAAATCATCTCTTAAAAAACCTTTGTTCAAAGATCTTAGTATATCATGATAAATTAGAAAACTGATTTTGACTTTCAAAATCCGTCGGGTTGTGGGATTAACCCAGCTGCAAATAGTGTAATTTCCAAAAACGGTCATTTAGTTTAAATATTCGTGACCAGGCCTAGTCTTTAGTCAAGTCTGTGTGTAACCGCTCGATATGCGTAAGAGCGTCCTCATACCGTTAAGTCTTTGAACAGACTAGCACCCGGAAGTTGACGTCGTTTTGAATTTGCTAGTTGCTTTTAGGTTGCATGTCCTACCCCTGCCTCCAAGCTTACAACGCATGCGCATAAAGCTCTTATGGGTTGCCGACTCAATTACTATGTTTGCGCAGAAGTTGCCAAAGATTATACAATCAAAAAACATTAAAAAAAAACGCAACTTTTGGTTTGGGGGTTTTACGACTATCAGGCGTTCTATCTCAGCCATTTTTGCACGCTTTTTTACAAGCAAGGTGTTATATGAAAGAGTAAGACATAGGCAAGAAAATGTATATCTTGAAAACGTTCAAAGTTATCGGACTTCGCCCACAATATGATTAGAAAAACATGCCGAGATACTCTTTGTGCCAACTATACATGATTCCGGTGTGAGAGTAATTATAGTCCCACGGAAGCCACGGTCCGGGCTCCATAGACGACAACGGCATAAAGCGTGAAATACATGTTGAGAGAAGAGTCAACTGAATGAGTGCCCTATTCTTTACCGTTGTAGCAGGACTGTGAGTACGGCGGATTCTAGTTACTTCTACACCGGCAGATATAACGAAGCGAAACTCAATTGAATGCACGCGAGGATCAAGGAATTAATTACAACCCTAGAAAGTGATGAGACAAATATTATATAGAGGGCTCACCCCTTCTAAATACAGAACAAAAACGGTCGCTATATTTGCCCATATTTGAGCCTATTTTAAAGTAATCCTCAAAAAATCCTCCAAAAAGGTAAGTAGAGTATTACTTTGCGGATAATTATTTTTTTAGTATGTCCACTCGCGACTGTCAATATAGTTGAAGAGATTCGGGCTCATTCACGTATTGTGCTGCCAAAAGACTACGCATAAAGTAACCTGTAATAAGTTAGGACAACTTGCATCAAATCATATTTAAAGAGGTTTTTTACTGGATCCTTAAAATTTTCTACCAATTTTCATATAAAAAAAACGTCTGTAATTTGTTCTGAATTTTAAACTCACAACGTAAGTTTGAATGGGATGTTTACTTTGCATTTTGTACCCCTTTTGTTGTTTTATCTAAATAATAAAACCCACATTTAAACATAAATCAGAGGGGGAAATGAAATCAAGGTGGTTGTATATACTACTCACATATGACAGGAAACCTATCCCGGGTTGAGAGTGAACAGCAGTTCCAACAACCCATGTCTGAGTAGCAAACTGCTCACGTATATCGGAAGAAGTAGGCCAAGGCTCTTAACCACTCCGGTTTCTATAAACATTATTAAAAAGGCGGCAAAAGCTACTCAGCCATGATTCTCTGCCACGATTCTGTATTATTTGCACGTTGCTCTATGCTGCTCCATATCAGTATCCATTACAATGAGCAAATTGTAAGCAGTTCGGAGAATAGAGATAGGAGAAAGCTCTATTAAAACCCTTTGACGATGCGTCATCGCCAGCGATGAAAACAGATGTAAAACTGGCAATACCACGAGATCATATATTAAAAGTGATTATTGGTATGAATCTTCGCACATATATAATGAATAATCCCTAAATTAAAACGTAACAGATGGTTTTCATGCCGAAAAAAGTCCAGATTTATTCCGACCAAATATACACAACTGCTGACAGCAATCATGGAAGCTACCAGTTTATTCCCTGTTGATATATTTACAACGCCGGCATGCATACCGAAAATTAAGCCAGCGAAAATATATAACGTGACTTCAGCAATGTTTGCCACAAGCCTCATCTGGTGAACTTCGTTGTTGAGCAACACAAGGATAGGAGCGAAGTTCGTTAGAAATTTTATTGCAAAAAAACTACACGTTTTAAACTCCGTGGATTTGAGAAAAATGTACAGAGGGGTGTTTTTTTTAGATATCATTTTGCGATTAATAACAAAGGGTTTAGTTGGTCTAAACACTAACAATCAATGAACGTGGACATTTAAAAGGGTCGCGTAAATTTATAGTTTTATCGCAGTTCGAACTGTAACCACTGATCTCTATACATCGATTGGCTACACAACATAAATTTTATATTAGATGAATGGAAAAACGGGCGGACATCTAGGTCTACCAAAAACAATTACATTCCCAGAGACCAAAGTTGTTTACAGAAGTTGTATCCGGGTGCACGTTTTTAGAGACATGCATCCCATACGCGCAAATAAATGAGCTCACTGAATTAGCTTGATCGGTAAGTCTGTTATGGTTGCTTATCCACATTTCAATGGAACCAATTTTGTATAAATGACCGGCCCTTAACCACCTGCTTGGGCTTCTTTTTGGATGACCAATATGGCCGTCAGTGCCTCAATTTCGAAGCCCGGTTTCAATCGCCTTGTATAGAGCTCAGTGTCGAACCCCTATCGCTGTTCAGCAATCTACGTACTTTTCAATGTACCGTAGCGCTTCTTTGTATGAAGAAAGAGTTTATTTTAAAAACGATATTTCTCAGAATCCAGGCTCATTTGATAAAAATTAAGGCACAATGTAGCCATTTTTAATAAATTTATATATTTTAAATGAAACGTAAATTAAAGTGTGTAAGGGTTTTTATACATTTAGCACCCACTTTGCCTGCTCCAGTTGAATTCAGCAGCCTTGACGGAACAAAGTGCAGGGAATACTGTACTTTACTTCGTCATGGCTCCTGAATTCAACTGGGAGCAGCAAAGTGGGGTCCAAAAATGTACCAACACCCGTTTTTTAATTTCAATGTTAAAAGTTAACGCTATAGTCTTTCATACAGGCCGGAACTTGACTAACCACCGATCATCTTTCAATTGGTGTGGAAGACTAACATGGCTTGTGGCCAAACGATAGCGAAATAATAAACATGGCGGCCTTCGTTAAATCGTCTAGGGGGCGCACTACTAAATAGTTCGGGCAAAAATTGTGGGATACAAATTACTCCTTTTTAAAAACAATGCGCCACATGCTTTTTAGGCGATATCTTTTCGACTATTTGGACTCAGAACGTAAAATTAGTGTCAATGAAAGCGGTGAATTTCGCCTGATATCTAGATGAAAAGTGGCGGAATTTGTTTATTTTTTCAAACCAAAATCGTAGGGAACTACCTCGTGGTCAGCGCGGACATGGCGGGGTTTTCCAATTGAGGAAAAACGCCTATTTGAAGGCAAGGGCTGTAGCAAAAAATCTAACCATACACCCAAACGGGGCGAAATAATCGAAAGATTACAAAAAGAGCTAATTTTGATACCAACAACTCAATCTGATTGAGTAATACGGAGATAGGCGCATTTGAACAACAAAGGATTAACAAAGCATATTTGGTATATCGCCTCCTCTACTGCTTGGAAAGTTAAGCATGAAACAATGGTATTTCTTTGCAAGGAATACTCCAATGACCATGGAAACCACTTGGTACGTCACAAGAGAGATATTTCATTATCTATGTGCCGATTAGTTCATACAATAAATCCCTTTAATGCTGAATAACTTACAATGCTGTGGTAAATATGGGGGGGGGCCAACTTCGGCCAAATTGAAAAAAGGGCAACTTCGGGCCTCTTTCCATTTTGGTGTCATTGTTTTAGATACGGCAGTTTTCTTCCCAATTCAAGTCTCGTCTCCAAATATCATCCTTTAAGAAATACGGCGTTACAAAACATTCAAGTTTTTAAAAGCCGAAGTGTACGGGTAAAAACTAGAATCAATGTAACTCATCTTAGGAACATGCTATCTCCGACTTCTTTGGACTGAATACTCAGAATTTCGGCTGTAATCGACTCAATCTCTTTAAACAATAGGGTGGGACGATTTGTTTTTTCTAGGATCCACTTGGAAGTCCTAGAGAATTTTCCTTGGGTATATGTTATTGTAAACCTGAAGTTTCAGTAAGATCGAAGCATGTTTCACCCAGGCAGTAGATAATCACTCGTTTCCCTATAGACCAGTTAGCAGTAATGTTTGTAAACATGTTAGGGCCTGGTATTTTGAAATAGGTCGGCCTGATTGTTACACACTGGGCAATTGTGTCTGTTAGAGTTTTAATACAATGGGCCATAACGATTCGCAGGCATGGATTCGCAGGCAACAAAAGAAGTGACGTAGGATGTTAACTGGTCTATACCTCCTGTACAAAACACATTTTTGCATGTTTTGCTCACATTTTGCAATATTCATATTGAATTTACCTTGCCTTAAAAGGTATATTACCCTTGATAGTCCTTAGCATGGCGTAAGATCATTATGAGCAATAAATTAATTGCAAAAAGACCCAATTTGATCCACTGGCAATATAGAAAATGGCGATTGTTGTACCCCTACCCCTTAAAATGACTTTCTGGTAAGAAACATGATTTTGTGGTATAAACTTGCTTTCAATGATTTTCAAAAACGTTATTCAATGCAAAGATGTAAAGATTGGAACTGACAAACATCCAGAATTGGCTTTATTTCTCATATTTTTACTATATATGATGAAAAGTAGGTACTTCGAAGACTTGAAATTCAGGCAATTTTCACTGGAATTTGTCATAGAATCAACATTTGAGTACATTTGGTCATTGCAAGGATCGATACTAATGAAATGTTTTTCACACAGGTCGAACCCTTGATTATTATATCAAACCATAAAATAGTTTCTTTTTAATTCTATAGTGTTTATATCAGTACACTTACAACCCCTACCCCTAAGGAAAAGGACTTCATTACCAAGGCAAAATTTTAACACTTTCCTTCCTAAAGCTACCTCAATACATTGATTTTGCTTTATTTCAGTTCAGCCTTGTTAGCACATTTTCAAACTCTTTCCTTTGTAGCAATATGAACCACTTGATACAGGAAAGAATTACTATGAGAGCTAAAATTCTGTATTGCATAGGGGCGGCTATGTAATAAGGTATGCTTAGGGTAGGTAACATTTTGAAAGAAAGAACTTGATAGAGTCACAACAAAAGGATTTATTTTTATGGATAACAAAAAAATGATATCACAATTTATTTATTCATATCCATTTCCTGTAAAAATCATCATTTCATTTCAGATATTTAGCATTTGTTGTAGAAACACAACATTTGTCAAATTACTTTTTGTAGGGCAGGCTGTATAGGGAAATAAATGAAATTCTACTGCCTGGTGAAACATGCTCCGATCTACTAATCTTCAGTTTACAATAACATATACCCAAGGAAAATTCTCCAGGAGTTCCAATTGGATCCGAGAAAAAACAAGGCATGTTTTGGTCCCACCCTAGTAAACAAACCACTGCTGATCGTGATATGCCGTTCTGCGCACAGGCCATACTTGTTTATCTGAGCGTGCCACGGAAGCGTCAACAGAGGGCCCGCTTCCCGTCGTCGATGATCATCCCCCTGTGACAGCCTGCCAAGAAGTGGCCTTTGTTGGACTATGCTTTTACAAAATAGTTGCCAAGTGATATAATTGGGATAACTTGCACAAATATGGTAGGACACGACCTTAATTTATCAAAGGCACTGTCCATTGCCCAGTGTCCCATTCCAATGGTCCTTTCGTAACGTTATGTGAATTTGGGTGATTAAATGCCTTATTTTAGGTCGAGTAAAGTTCGTACAGTTGTATTTAAAATTTACTTAACATTACTATTCATGGGCAGTGAATGAAGGAGTTGGTTTCGATCTTCAATGCTAATGGTACTTTAAACTGTAATTGTTTTTTGATCGTTCAACAATTATAATTTCTCTCCCCGGCGCGAATTTGTCACGCTTCGCAAAGGTGCAGTCATTTCTAAAAACATTTTGATGTTTCATAATGCATTATGATTCTTGATTTTGGTTCAATCACGTATGTTTCTAATAAGTACATGCATTAAGGATGAAACAGAAAAGTATTCTTTCTTCATAGGTCGTATCCACAAGTCATGTTTGTAATGCTGGTAGTGGTGTCAGATTTATTCTACTTAGAAAGCTGACCGATGCCGCTATACCACGATACGGACACACGCCTAACATGGTCCGCTTTTTAATCTGGTGTGGGTTTGGAACAGGCCGTTTCACCCTACTCTTCTTCGACCGGGTACGATGTACATGTACAGTTATGACTCTCTGTACAGGGAACCGACGGCTTAACGTCCCCGCCGAAGGCGGATGCTTTCATGGATTCAATTTGCCCAATTCCAAGTGAACCATGAAAGACGGTATGCTGATTAACGGGGGCGTGTTCCGATCGTCTTTGGTACCCCCTTGATTTACCCGGACGTAGTATCGATTTTGATATCACTGAAGTCCGTATTTTTTCTCATTGTCGTCCTGATTTGAGCCTCAAATCCATTTCATTCCCAAATATAAACAAAAAACCGCCGTTTATAGTGGTTAACCCCACTTTATTAGCACAGCCATTGATAGGGCTTTGCAACCTGTATATTTGCGTCTTACCATTCAAAACGCAAAGATCCTTGTTTTCCCACGGTACTTGATGGAGTGTATGTGCAGTGCCAGGCTCTCATATCCAATAGAGAACACAATACCCTAAATCGGAACCACCACCTTTAATCAATACTGGGTATACAGATCCAATCCTATTTGCTACCCTAAAATCGCCAGCAAGTGACCCACCGGGATTTGGTACAATTTGCGCCACGGGGCAAGCACCCTAACATTAGACATCTTTTTTCTTTATATTAACCCAACCCGACTTACTATGTCCGAGATTTCATATTAAAAAAGGTTTTCCACTGTGCAATTATTTTTTTAGACAGGTTGTACTACTCACAAATGACAGAACCTATCCCGGGTGAGAGTGATACTGCGTTCCAATAACCCATGTCTGAGTAGCAAACTGCTCACGTATATCCTGACGAAGTATTCAAGGCTCTTTACCACTCCGTTTTCTATAACATGATAAAAAGGCGCCAAAGCTACCAGCCACGATCTTCCACTATCTTATGATTTGCACTTGCTCTACGATCTCCATTTCGGTATCTATTACGATGATCAATTGTCAACAGTTCGGAGGTTATCCTAGCCTTATTGTCACTGAGAATATTGGGTGAGGTCATTTGGCAGGAACTTGCACCAAATAAATAGGAAAAAATTACCTTACTATAGACCACTGACCGTAAACATATCGCCAGTGCCAATCTATAAAAACTGAAAGTGAAAACTTTCAAAAAATCCTTTTGGAGGGACATACATTCTATCCCAAGTAGAAAGTTTCATATCAGTACTAATGCTCTGTGAAAAAGTAATCCATCTTAAAACTATATACCAATTGAGATATTTTAACGTCATACAATCAATACGAATTATACCACACCAATCTTTAAAACAAGAAACCATATTGGTGGATGGGCACCAATGATGCCCCGCGCAATGGCAGAAGACTTATTAAAAAGATCCGAAAAAGCCAAGAATTGAGAGATTAAATAACAGTTTCCAAACAAAAGAGATTGTGCGGTTGGACTTTTTTTTAATTAAAATCTGGAAGCTACTGAATATGGGTATTTATAGTATCTCAAACGTAATGACTGAAGTTCCCTTTTTTTCCAGTTAATGATCAACATATAATAGTACCTAAATAGTTGACCCTCATAAATGATGCCAGCTATCAAGAAATAGTCATTTTCTGAATATGCAATGATATAGTACCTGTACATGTGGTATAAGAATTAAACGGGCACTTGAATGTTGGCAGTTCGCCCCCCCAACTGGCCTGATATTTGACCCGATTAAACCTGTGGAAATAGAACCTTGTACAGATCACATCTAAAATTTGTATAAAAGCATGAAAATATCCGGGGGGATCCAGTCTTCATAGACAAGGGGTATAATCCTTGTCAAGAATTTCACGTTTAAAAAGGGTCGTTTATAGTTTTTTCAGGATCAGGCACGTTACGTACGTAACGTGAAAAGGGTCTAAAAATCGCCAAAAATCAAAGAAAAAAGGGGTTATAGTTCTAAATGAGGACTTAAGCATTAGGGTACCTATTCAGATTCAGCATAAAAAAAAATTAAAAAAAAAAGTGTTCCGGAAGTCGTGCTTGCCTTCAAACTGTGCTTTCAAATCCTTAAAATTTCCAGAATTTTCCGCGCTACGCGCGGTAAAGAACCGTACACGTGATTTTTAGCACCAGACTATGGTTTGAGATGAGAAATGACGACTCCTTTTGCGATTGCCTCTGATTATGTCCTTTAGCAAAATGGTTCTATATCAATATATCCATGAAACGGACAAGTTTTAGCAATTAAAATTCATAATTATTTAATGTCCAGTCGATCTAAGGTTTCCTTAATTTCTGTAAATAACTTTTTACTTTTGGGACCATAATTTGGGTGCAGAATGGCGCGGATCGGCAATTTACAGGGCAAATGACGATTTATCGATGCGTGATCTTACACTGTTAAAAATGTTCCTAATTTTACAGACTTTACCTTTTAAATTACGGTAAACTCCAATTATTCAATAATCTTCATGCTTTATTACCTATACCTAACATAAAATTACAATTTGGAAGCAGAAAAATGTAAATAAACAGTGGCTAGAAAATAATACTACACATTTTGAAAACGGGTAGTATTTATACGCTGACCGTTTTATATTTTCCGTAACATACGTTCTTTTGTACTTACTTGTTTTTAATGTAAGAATATGAACTATGAAAACGTTTTACCTATAAAATGTGTTAAATAACGTCGAAGTAGTAACGTCATTAAAACATGCTAAAATTTGATGGGTCCCTATATTTTTAAAAATGTTTTAAAAAAAGTTTTCCTCCTTTTGTATTATATTTAGTTTAATTTGAAAAAAAGTAGTACACACACATATATATATGTGAATGTTTTAGCATGTGTTATTTAGTAAACGTCATTGGTAGTTGTAGTGGATAAGGTTAGGACTTGTAATCTTAAGGCCCAGTTCGAATCTAGGTACATGTATCAAGTTTATTCATATGATGATTAAGAAGTAATTGTTGACATTACAATGTGTACATTACCATATTAAAACACAAAGTGTATAAACTGGTTTAAATTTTTATTTCTTCACGTTTTCCCTTTGTTTTATTGCCTTTTTTCTCAAAATTGTTTGCCTGAATATAACTTTTTACAACCATGTGGTAACGTAAATACAACGTTTGTATGATGCCATAGCTACAACGTGAAAATGTTGTCAGAAGGTTGTAATAACGTTTTAATTCTATATGTTTAAACAAGTCAAAAACCACATACTTTGAAGGCCGAGATTTTATACCGTTATTTTACTTTCCCTTCAATGGTTCCCGTATTTTTAACGGCTCCAGTTATTTTTACTTTCTGCACGTTTGGTCCCCAGCATGCCAGTCAAATCCTGTTGTTTTTTACGTTTTATATTTTAAAAAAAAAAAAATAACAGTGTAAAGCAATCTCCCGGATCCTATAATAGACCCATAGAAAATGTCTTGACACTAATACCCCCAAGGTTTTTCCGCGACCCACCCCGTACCGCTTACGACTCCCATGAAACCTTTAATTTAATGATCAGTTCAAAATAAACCTCACATGCATGAACTACATTTTACTGTTTATACCGTCGATCATTGGCCTATATGTATATAAAGTTAACACTTCCAATTCAAATTGGTTTTTTTTATAAAATTTGCATGAGAAAATGTGTTTCGGAAATCAAACACTGCTAGGGTTCCGCGCTTCGTGTCAAGAGAGCGGCATCCCCTCCCGCGCCACTTACTATATAATTCTCTGTGACACTTTAAAGGCCGGAAGCAGAGATTTTCTGAGGAGGGCGCCCTCAATTTCCAAAAATATCGTGTTTTTTGCATGTAACATAATGCTGTCCATATACTAATCACTGTGTGAAATTGTAAGCTTAAATTTTTCGAATTCTTCATATAGAAAATCACAACTTTGTTAATAAAATTCCGGAGCCGGAATTTTTTGTTATACACAGTATCCTATGGGACGTAATACTACACCATAATGTTTACTGCTCAAAACGAAAAATCCGAGGCATCTCCAACTTTCGGAGTGTGCATTTTAAGGTTACTATCTTTATTTCTAGTTGACTATTTTTCATTATTACACAAAATAATAATATTTCCGAAATCTCTGAGTCAGACTTTAACCCATCAAGTCACAAATGTTTTACGTTTTAATAAGCCCATTTATCATACCTATATTTGCTAGAGTTATCACTTACAACTTTTCAAATTATTCTATCAAATTCGCATGAAATGTGCGTTTGGAAGTTACGATTTGCAAGGGACACCCCTCCCCACCGCCGCTTTGCATGTAGCGCAATGGCCGCTCATCAGCCATTTATCGACTAGTCCCCCCGTGCCGCCGTCCTGAGTAAGTTTTGTATACGCCCCGCTCAAACGCATTTTCCCTTTTTACTTAGCTTTCTCGGATATATCCTGCAGAAAAAATAACTTTCCCGCAATATTTTTCTGAATTACAACCAAGCTCAGACAAACCTCGCTGGTGTGCAAAAAATACAACTGAAAGAATATTGGTTATTGGTTTTACGTATAAAGGGTTAATGCATCAATGAACTTGCTTATTAAGGGGAGAAAGACAAATACTTGTTTAGGGTAGCAAATTTGCGCTACTGATACTTGTTTAGGGGCGCAAATTCAATCAAGTACTTGTTTAGGGTAGCAATTGAGCTGTTGATAGTGTGTAGGGGTAAAATTCAAGCTTCGAAAATCCGTATTTAGGGTGCTTTGTGATTGCTTGAGGACACGGATGATACCCTTGTCATTGAGAAGTGGCCCCCCCCCCGGGTAATATAATCTATCTAACAGACTGATATAGTCATTTTACTTACACAAAAACTATATTGGGTGTTGCTATAAATATTTCTGCAAGTGTCTCAAACCATCAAGTAATTTAGAACTAGTCATCGTTTTCATTGTCATTAAAATGTTAGACCAGGCTTCTTCATCCTTCAATATACCAAAAACTCCATGTCTGTCAAGGATACTCCACTCTAAGGCGCCCGCGCGGCGTGGCAATAATAACCATTAAACTCAGGGTCATGGGCAGAACTTTACATATGGCAAAATTACCTGTCAGGCATGCCCTCAACTGTCATCAGTGACATGAAATCTATGAAAATGACGCGCACCACTGTTAGAAAAAAATTTTTCCCGTAAATGCTTAGGAAAAATTCTGGCAGCAAAGTTTCCAGACTTTTTTTTAGGGAATTTACAGAATTTCTGTAATAACGGAACTTTGACAGAATTTTACAGAAATTTGTCTCATATTATGGAAAAAATGTGTATTTTAACAGAATTTTTCAGTAATTCAAATACGGAAACGAAAAAAAGGACGGAAAATTTTGCTGCCAGAAATTTTGAAATTATTTCCGTAAAATTAACATTTTGTATGTTTTCTTAAGTACGGAAATTTCTCACAGTGCAGGGTGGCAGGTAAGGCAGTCAAAAGTTAAGGTGTAGGGGTTAGTGAAGCCTCACATACTTTACGTGTTAAAACTGGGGGCCACCATAAAATGGTCATTGCGTAAAATGTTCATGTTTTGAGCTTAAGCTATGTTTTTTCATTTTCGCAAAATCCGGTTAAATTGATTTTGGTATCATTGATACCAACATCAAGTTCATGGAATAAACTCTACAGCGTGAACAGTGTGCAATGTCATGTTCACACTCTTGCTATAATTTGGTTCGTTGGTCATTTGGCTTTTCACGTAATTTTTTATAAACATGGTTTTTAAATTTATTTATGTATTTAATTGCTATATAGTTCTAAAATTTTGCCAATAAATCTCTAGGGAAAATGGTCTTTAAAAGCAATAGGGGCACTACAGTAACACACACTGTCATCATACTTTGGAGTGTGTCCAAAAAGTGTAAAAATAGTAATTAGTAATACGCATAGCCAGCGTTATTAACGGTTAAAACAAATCTCACGGAGCATTCGTCCATTCCCAGCAGGTTGTCCATAAATTGTTAGCACGACTGTGCCCCATTGCCTTCGTCTACAGGTCACGGTGATTCCGTACATGTTGCTAGGGCACTCTCTCATGGGGGACATCAGTTCTGACACCGGCAGTCAGAAGGTTGATCAAAGGAAACGGATACCAATATCTGAAATACGGCGACAAATTCAGGAGGAGAAAACTTTTGCACATAGAATGTTGCCGGATACCCGGTGCTGCATGTTGCCCGAGGAGATGGTTAAGTTATATGGGGGAGGGGGTCAAACTGTTTGAACCTCATCTAAAACTAAAAAAAAATATAGTCAAAGTATTCCTTAGGTAAACAGGAGTAAAAAGTCCATTCCTTTTGGGTCACTGCGTGTGTGAGCCTCCTTTTGTCACACCAGTATTTTGCGTGGAAGACTCGCGTCTCCGACGCGTTCTTCACTTAAAATAATGTATCGCCTGTTTCAATTCAGTCGTAAAGAGAGTAACGGTTCCCCAAAATCATACCTTTATTCCTAATTCCTTTAAACTTTGAAATAGAGTGAAGCCATAATGCGCAGGGCAAAATGCAACTTACTGTTGTGGTTTCAATCGATACTATCCAACGGTGCGCCAGACCGCTATCAATGTGTAGGACGTCAGTGATCAATATGTGAAATGAAATGGTTTACAATAATTAACATTAATACATTTAAAAGAGGTCGAAATTGATTTGGTCTCATTTTAACCAAGCAAGGGTCATATAACTACCTTTAAAATACTTGTGAATATAAATAAAACAATTTCATTATTATTAAAAAACTCTCCAGGTTTTGACCCAATTTTTTGACACACGAATTTATCCTCATACAGGCTTTACAGTAACAGTAAACCATGTGGAAAGGAAATGTGTTTTCAAGTTTCCAAGTTCCATATTTTTTTTGGCTACCTAATACCAGGCAGTTAGCACCAGTAGCACGATTCGTCATGCATTATAATGCATATGGCCAAGGCTTTTACGTTGTGTCTTTTCATAGACCGCTTCATTATAAGCATGATAGCCATTCCCAAAATTAATCGTGGGGAAAGAGACTACCGTTGTACTAAATAAAAGGCCAGCCCGCGACGTCGTTAACACAGTGGTGAAAGTCTCATTTATTATATTATTACCCATAATACAGGTGTTAGAGCCGTAGCACGATTAGAATGCATTATTCTGGCATTATGGTAAGGCTTTATTAGTGGTCTTTTTCATTAGAATGGCTGTGCATTATAAGGAATGATAGCCATACCAAAAGTTAATCGTGGGGAAAGAGACTACAGTGGTACTAACTAAAACGGCCGCGACGTGTTAACACAGCGCGGTGCTAGGTCAGTGGGGGAAAGAGGGGTCCGTCTAGATGGACTACTCTATGGCGAAAATGGACATATAGAGTGCGCTTATATACAAATCCTGATTTTGTGATTTTTGCAGAGAAAAAAGGGGAAGGAAAGGAAAAAGGAAGGAAAGGGAAAAAGAGGGAAGGAGGAAAAGACCAGAGAAGGGAAGGTTGCCAGGCTAGGTACCGCCCCCCTTCCGAATTTTGAACCGACGTGAAAAAATATCTACGGTGAGCGCCAAGCGAGCCGGAAAAAAAGGGGAAGGAAAATGTCTTGAGCTTGCCTTCCCCCCCCCCCCCCCCCACCCCCCCCCCCCCACGAGGCTCAGGTCTGGTTAGACACTGTCCTCAAGTGATAGAAAGCTAAGAAGGCTTGTAGTCACAGTCAGTCTGCAGCGTTAATGCTTAAGTACACATTTCGTCGATTTTATAACCCGATACACAATCGCGATTCGAGCGTTAGTTAGTATTGTCAACCCTGTGGCGGACAGAAGTAGCCCTATACAACATAGGCTTTTTACCCAAATCTTCCCATTCAGGCGGGGTCGCGGGTGAGAATGAAGATGGCAAAGTGAGGAGACTTCTGTGTATTTTACGAATATGTTCATACCAAATTGACTAATCACTTTATGTAGGATGGATTTAGGTCCAGTTTAATAAATTGTTACATTTTTTCAAAACTTTTAAAAGTACCAGTCGGTTAGTTAACATTCGCTGACCGGGCAAAGACTCTGACCAAAAAACTAAGGCAATTTTTGTGCGCAAACCATAGTCCAAGCTTTCATTTCATATCGAAATGGAAAGGAACCAGTTTATTTTCTCACCATAACAGCGGTAGTTGAGTTTGACGTTAATTTCAGGTTAAAAATTTTATCTTGAGACATGGAGGTACCTCATGATGAAACCCATGCCGCCAAAGCCTGTAGCATTTTCTTCCCGCAACCTTCTTTGCATGCCTAATCAAGGGGGGAGGGTGGTGAGGGTGATTGATGAACGCATTCAAAACCAGTGACAGTCGTCCGTGCTGGGAGCTGCATTTTGCATATTGCACGGAATTAATGATCAGATTGGGTGCTTGGTATACACACATAATGTCAATTAGATACAAACAAATCCGCCAATAATATCAGTTGTTGGATGTGGGTGCTATTGGGTGGTTAAATTTGTCCTACCCATGGGCCATCACACGATGAAATGGACACATCAGTCGTCGTGATTATAAATTAAACACTCAATGAATACATCCTTTTCCTAAGCGCGCATTGCATATGAGAAAAAAGAGTATTGAGCTACAATGATCAAGGCTACACTTTATGAAACCTGGCCACCTTAACAACATACATTAATTTGTATCACAACCGATTAGTGTATATGCAGCACCCACACTAGTGAAGAAGACGGAGGCAAAGCATTGCTTTATTGTTGGTAACTCTAGGTGTTCTATTGTGGTCGGCAAAACATGCCAGACGGTATATTTCTAAAGATTTACGTAAGCGTTTGCCACTCTATCCTATATAGAACCTCTTTGATGCTAATATCCTTCCATGATTTATGTGCTCAAGGACATTTCTTACATCGTTGAGTGAACATCAAAAGAGACAATTCATTGCCGAACACAATGCGTTGAGACTGAAGTCATACTCTTGTCTCTTAGTGAGATTTTTTTTTTTATTTTCATTCGATTTACCGGGCAAAGCTGTATTTTATTAGTTTACCTCAAGATTAATGTCAATAATACTGTACATTATTACTTCATGTCACTTTATTAAGGGCCGGTAGGGTAGGCCCACGTTTTTAAAAATCCAATTTAAATCAGGCGGTATTTTTTTTAAATTTTGTTTGGCATTTTCCGGTTAACATTTTCGCATGTTTATCAGTATATTAATTTCATTTATTATCTTTACTCTATTAATTTTAGTCCAAACAATATATTGAGCATCAAAACACAGCATAATTTATATCATCTCCATGTTAAATTTATCATTTTCCACATCGCTGCATACTGACTGGTCACGGTCATCTAGGTTGTGAGTATTTACAGCGCATAAATCATAATGTTATGGGATGCGACACAAAAATGAGTCGCTAGGCCCATTTCACACCTCACGGATAACATAGATAGGGTCATCTTGCCTCGAACAGGGTTGCCTATGGTAAAAAAAATGAACACAATAAAAACCAGAGTGAAAAATCAAAAAGGACCAAACAAAAGTCGCACTGATCAGAGGCAAGATGAATCGTGCTATTAGAACATGTGTAATCAGTACAATTGTTAAGGGATTATATTGTTTATTATAGCAGTACAGAGCTGTTTATCTAATAAACAATGAATAAAATACTACCCTTTTCAAATCCTAGAACGGAGCAGGTGTTGGCAAGACTAACAGGAGGCGGTATCAGTATTTAACGACACACCAATACTCTTGTGTTTTTGAGTTTCTTGAAGATAATTATTTTAAATTTCAAAATACATCATTATAGGTTTTACATCAAAACACGTCAGGATAAACTGGAGTACCCGGAGGAAAACCCCCACGATGCCGAGGAATGGAATATGGAAACACAATGCACATGAAATTGCCAAGGTGGACCGAAGTTGCGAACGTAACTTACACAGTGGTGCCGAGGCGCCGAAGTCCGCCGCACCAAACCCAGTAGCGTTACCCAGAAACGCCCAGAGTGAGGGGGCGGTGAAGAGTTAAAAAATGACGTTATCAAATTCCACAACATTAAAGTTTATAATTAATATCAATAGAAAGCATTGTATAAAAATAACACGAGAAACATAACTTTTATTTCCAAACTGCACAGGTAAGTCACAATTTTACACCGGAAAGATATTTTCCTAGACCCTATAAAACAAAATGAAATTCTTCAAAATTGGGCGCTATGCGTGACGTCACTATTAAGAACCGGTCAATAGATCATATACTCAACGCACGCGCACAACTGATTTGGAAATCAGTTTCGTAGGTCTTGCATCTTCAACCAAAATGAGCGAAAGTACAAAGTACAAGCCTGAGTCCAAAATATGCAGGTGCGAATCAGAATTGGGATATTAATCGTCGGAAAAAAAAAAAAAAAAAAAAGTCCTACCCATGGCCACACAACGAATGAAATGACACATCAGTCGTCTTGATTTAAATAAACCACCTCAATGAATACATCTTTTCACCTAAGCGCGCATTGCATTATGAGAAAAAAGAGTATCTGAGTACAATGATCAAGGTACACTATTATTACACCTGGCCACCTCTAACACATACATTAATTTGTATCACTACCGATTAGTGTATATGCAAAGCGGCACCCACACTATGTGGAAGAAGCGGAGGCAGCCATTGCTTTCTATTGTTGGTACTCTAGGTTTTCTTTGTGGTCGGCAAAACATGCGAGACGGTGAATTTCTAAAGATTACGTAACGTTTTGCCACTCTATCTATATAGAACCTCTTTGATGCTAATATCCTTCCATGGTTTACGTGCTCAAGGACATTTCTTACATCGTTGAGTGAACATCAAAAGAGACAATTCATTGCCGAACACAATGCGTTGAGACTGAAGTCATACTCTTGTCTCTTAATTTGGAAATCAGTTTCGTAGGTCTTTCATCTTCAACCAAAATGAGCGAAAGTACAAGCCTGAGTCCAAAATATGCAGGTGAGAATCAGAATTGGGATATTCATCGTCGGGAAGTACCCGGAAGAGCTAGCAGGGGTTATTTCCTGTGAGGAAATATTCCCCGGCGAGGACAACGACGAATGTGATACCGTGAGGATACCGTGGGGTGATGCATACACCGTTAGCTGCCATAGAGTTTTTTTCATAATGAACGGTCAACCGTCATAGCGGAAGAAGACAGAAGAATATGATGTGACAATTGATGAAAATCGGTTAGGAAAAAAAACAAATTTCGGATTGGTAAGTTTAGTATTATGAAAAATTAAAAGAAAACCATGGCTCGACGCGACATCATCATGATCATTCATTGCATCGATCATAGAGTTAAAGCTCATGCATGCATCGCATGCACACAGGATATCATGTAGCAGTTTCCTGCGGAGCCTTGCTTCTTCCTTTCCGGTTCCCCGGCTTTTCTGTCATTTTGATGATTATATGGCCGATTTGGGATTCTAAATAAATATCAAAAGACCTAACGTCAAACCCGTTGTTTATCGTTTGCTTGTTTCTTGTGAAAGCTTCGTCAATTTCAGCTTCGAAGTAACACACTCACCACCACTCAGTCCACTGACCGGCCGCGGGTCACACACCTCCCTTGTAAGTGGAAGGCTAGGTATTTTCACAATATTAATCCTCACAGATAGCACCAAGTACCAATACCTTTCTCATCTTCATTCTCTTCTTACATTGTAAATAACAATGTTAATACATACAGAATGCCGGCATATTGTTATTAACATCATGACTGAGCTCTACAGTGTTTACATATTTGCACTGTGTTTACGTGATCCGTGTCACCGAAATGACGTCATCATCGTCATGCATTTATAATACGGTAATTGGGCTAAATTTTGGACGTATTGAGAATACTGGAAAATACATAAAATATTGGCAATTTTTAAGCCCTCACTGCTTTATAAAGACATAAAAATCGAAACTGTATTCTGTTCATTTCCTAAGGTCACCAGCTTTCTATTGAGATATAATCATAATTTCATGGTGTGTGGACTTTAAGTTAAGAGACGTGTTATCGACAAGGAGACATGCATTCATTCTCAAAACTCTCTATTCAAGTAAGTTTATTATAATGGAATAGTGTACGTAATCCCTTGGGTAAGAGCTACGAGCATAACATGTTGGTTGATATAAACACGCAGTAAGAAAACTCTGCTTCGAGCCCCCGCTTTGCCGATCCTGGGTACGCCACTGCAACCTGACCAACAGCAATACCTAAATAGTCCAGAACTTTAGGATCTGTGTATTCAGAAGGCAGAAATAAGTACTGAAGCCATAGGTGATTTTTTGGATAGTTTTCTTATGTTGTGAGGAGCAACATATCAAAAGTCCCCAAGTTTCTAATTTTTGCTAATGGAGGAATAGGGGGGTAATGTTTATACAACGGTAAAAAATTAAAATGATTTCATTAAGCTGAATCATTGACTATTATATTGTTCTAGTCTCACTGATTAAGAAAAATGTATGTTGCCTAACTTTTGACCGGTAGGTTAAGGAAGTAATGCAACAAATGTCAAGGTCATCGTAGGGTAAAATGTTCAAAACAGCTCAAAAGTAATTCCAAAATCTACTTGTACATGATGTCGGTCATATTATAGTGAAAAAACAATCCATTACTCCATCTCCATCTGTTTAATATTGACCGTATATGGCAATGGCAGCGCAGCGGCTTGTGACCTTCCATAGACCCTGTAGTAATCTGTCATAATGAGCCCTATAACCAGCGCTAGCAGACCCTTGTAACACATCTCAAGACAAAAGGTTGAGTTGATTATGTTGATCGACTGACAGGGACACTAAAACGTGATTCTTAAGTGCAGCAAATGTTGCCTTAAGGAGGGGGGGGGGGCAAGACAAAGTTTGTACAGGGGTCAAATTCTTAAATTGATCCAATCATGTTGAAAAGTATACCATGTTATTTGTCTAATCACAAGGATTCAGGAAAGGTATAGTTTGTACGATCTACAACGTAAAGCTTAAGAGTTAAAAAAAAACAGCAAAAATCAATAAAAAGGGTCAATTTCAGTTGTACAGGGGTCAAATTTTAAAGTTGCTTCGATTTAGATACAAAATGGTGCAAATTATTGATGGTGTTCATAGGATTAAAATAAGGAATAGTTTGTCTAAAATACTTAGTTACCGATGTAGGGGGCACAGAAGGTCAACGTCCATTGCATTCAATGGGGCTTGACCTTGTTTCCCCCTACTTTCTTAAGCAAACATTTGAGACACTCAAAACTATTCCTTATTTTGATTGCTTGCACTTTAATATTTGGCCCCCTGTACAAACTTTACTCCCTTATTAATCAATTAGCTATGGTTTATTTATTTCCGGGTGTTTTTCTATTTATCTTGGACTTTACAAATCTCAGCAATAGGAACCAGGAACAATATTTGGTTGGTAACATAATTCCCACTGACGCCGAAATAGCTGAAATGACACGCTTTTTTTGGAGTCATGCCTTTTTAGCGAAGTATACTGACTGTATTCTTACAGACAGTTGGACCTTAATAGGAGGTGTGAGACACTCAAATGAGCGCAAATGGAAACATGGGGGGGGGGTCGTAAACATTGTTTATCTAAAAGGTCATCGTTTTTGAGATAATTGTACGCACTACCCCCAAATTATAAATGATTAGTTAAGGTTTCATACAAAACAGGAAGGAGTTCACCATACATTTGGATTTTGCTCTAATTCTGCTCAGGGATAGTTGTTGTGGCAACTAAGGGATGTTCACAAAAACTTAAATTTATATCCTTCCGTTCTCATACATCAGACGCGTCAAAATTGTTGATCTGATCAAAGAGTGGGTAATTTAGGGGGACAACCCGTTGCAGTATTGTGCAATTTTAATGGTGTATTATCTCCACACCTAAATCCGTTATGACATTTGTATTGCCAAGAGTAATGGACCAGTTGGGTCTTCCATGGGACTTAATCAGCCATTGAATTAAGTCATCATTGTAGTGGGTAATATGCTGAATCGGTTTTGACAAATAATCTCAAACCAGAACTTTTAGATATAAAAAAAATTGTATTACTGCCCCATTATGTCGGCATTGCCCAATTTGAGCGGTCTCACAACTTCCTAGGTCCATAAAGGTTTGTAGATGTAGTCAGTAGTACTTCGCTCAAACGGGGCGTGACCCCCAAAAGGGGTCGTGGATATTTCAGCTATTTCGGCCGTCCGTGGGCATTATGTTTACCAAACAAATATTAGTGGATTCATGCGAGGTTGAGCTTGGATATATATTGCATACAAATCCACCATGACGTACTAGAATAGGGGACTACGTATATTATTCAGAGCTGTACCCTATACTTTTGCGTCCTGTGTCATCACAGAATCCATAAGCTTTTGCCGAAGAAATTCCTTAATTTTCTCTGATTATAAAAGATTGAGTTTGAAACTTAAGAGACACGGCCATTTGGGAAAAATAGTGCACCCTCTAAGATTTTTTTTCAAATTGATTGAAAAGCTATAGTCAATTGATAGCCAACATAAATTCGTGAGTTGCATCAATAACCTTTTTTAAAACATTCAAGAAATGCCAATACATTATGTTAAAAGTGCCTCAATTCGCTGGACATTGCTTAGCGTAAAAAGGAATTGAAAGTTCATTCAATTTACATTTTATACAGACTGTCCCCATAAAAACATACCAATCAAACTAAAAATTATAAAAAATATAACCGTGCATTTTTTGCCAGATTTTTTGGAAGTTTGTTTAGACAAGATCCTAAGCTAAATCCTCGCTTTTTTCCATCCAATTTGATGAACCCTAAGCGGAGATATTGTCAGTTGAAAACCCAAAGGATATTAAAATACCACTTGGGGCAGGTTTCATGAAAGGTTCAAGAAGCAAAAGTAATAAGGCGTGTGTTGTGTGTAACATCATTTTTTTTTTCATCAACCCTTTTCAAACAAAAGAATATGACAGTCAGAGTGAATGTAGTATCATGCATTGAACTTAATTCCAATATATTATTTTCAGTGAGAGCACCAGAAAATAAGTTGTGGGTGTGTGATGGTTGAAATGAGGGACTCACTTCTCAGGGGGAATAATCATGAAATGCATGGAAAATTGGGGGAATTTGATGCTGAAACTAATGTAAACAGTGTACAAGTCTGTTGATGGACCAAAGTGTGGACAATGCTCTAAGGTGGAGGACACATTTACTCTTCCCCCTATTCTCCACTGCCTCCAGATGCAGGGAGGGATATGAATGAAGAAAGCCGGTTCACAAAGAGTAATAACAATGCAAAGGTGATTGTGTTCAAAGGTCTCAGGTTAGTTTACTTTCAACAAAGGGTGTTTTATGGTCCTACCTTCTGCTGAAAAAACCGGAGTAAAGCGAGCAACAAGACTGTTTGGAAATTTGTATTTCCCAAATTGCTACGTGTATTTATAGCAATTGCGACATTATAAAGTTATAAATTATGTTTATCACAGAAGCAGCACTTTATACTAGTTTTTATTTAATTTTCATAAAGAATCTCTTGACGGTGATTTTAATAATGGCAACTTTGTTGATTCAGGAAGGCCGAAAATGGCCCAACAGGTTTTTCAATGTCTCAGATAATTAGTCATAACTCCCTGAACCAGACCCCAAAAATTACACCACCTACGAAAAAATCTCATGAAAGCGGAACACTCCTTAAAAAGATCAGTAAATTCCAGTTGGGATGAACTTAAATTTTGGCCAAAAAAATATTTGTGATTGTATATTTTTTTGGACAGTCTTTTGTACTGCTACTACTGGTTGGTCTCCCACAAGTTAAATAAAATCGTCTTCAGCGGGGGAGTTCAAAATTCTGCTGCCAGGGTTATATCATTGTCTAGAAACAATCATATTTCTCAAATTCTTTGGGATTTGCACTGGCTTCCAATAAACTATAGGATTATATACAAGATTATGCTTTTTGTTTTCAAATCTATCAATGGCATGGCTCCTCCCTACCATTAAATTTACAACCCTCCTCGTGTTTTACGTTCTGCTAATAATATGAATTTGGTTTGAACATCGGTCATATCATTCGGGCTGGCGATGATCGGTCTTTTTCTTGTGTCAGCAAACTCATATTGGAACAATCTTCCTTTCATATTAAAAAACCTCTCAATACCCTTGACCAATGTAAGAAAAATCTAAAAAAACACATCTTTTTAATGAGGCTCTTGTTTAAGCATCTTTGAATGGTATATTTTATAATTGTATATTCTCCTAAATTGTGGTAAGATTAATAAGTTCAGGGTTAATAAAACATTATTTCTAAGTAAAATCGGTACATTTTTATGAGGTAATTATGTATGTTACTTTATTTTTGTTAGGGATTGTGCCACATGTGTATTCCATTTATTATTTTGCTTGCCAATGTATTGTTTTTATCTGTTTATATCGGCGCTTTGAGCATTCTTGTAGGTGGATATGGGCGCCTTATAAATAGTATTTTATAATTATTTACTACTGTATACTACTACTACTACTACTCCTACTCCTACACTCACGGTGACTATCTTAATACTACGGTTTGTTGCTCTATCCACTCTGGTCCCTTTTCAGGATGTTACGTAGCTTTTTCGATGTCCGCTTGTCCGATGTCTGTGTTGGTTCCCAGAGAACGATTCTACGGGGATTCACGGTCAGCGGTGGTGGCCGGTATACAGTGGCCTGCAAGCGCATCCTTATTGTTAGGCTACCATGTCTCTACCTTAGTAAGTTCACCATAAAGCACAGAGTTATGCAGCCGTTGTCTCCAGTTGATGTTAAGCACTCTGTCACTTCGCATTCTCTGTGTAAAAGCCATTGAGAGACCTCCCCAGAACTGGGGTTAATGGCCATGCTTCGCACCCATACGGTAATACTGATTCTACAGTGCTGTGAACATTGGTTGGAAGAAGCTTCAATTTACATCTCGGGTCCCATGGGTGAAAGAATTTAGTATCTGTGCCACCGCACTATGAATTTGGAAAGGCCTGAACGAAATAAACTGCATTGTTAAGAGATGTGTGGCCGAATAATAATTCATCCCCATATGGGATTTCCATAATGTGATTCATGCTATTCAAATGGAGTTCATACGTTCCGTGTACCCTACATTAAGCCAATGTAACCAAGTCAATCCTGTATGGGCACAAATCCATTCAGAAATTCAGATTGTCACCTTTATTGCGATACAGATTAAGCTTGAAAGTTAACAATCTGTTGTTTCAATTATTACTTAATCTGTACTTGTCAAGTTGGTAAATCCATAGCTTATGTTGCTATAAGATCTCACGAACAAACTGTACTATATATACGCCATATGATGATTGAAGACATGCGACCTTGAGAGGAATGTCAAAAAAACTATAGGATACGTTGCAAAGCAATTGCCAAGTGAAAAGTTTCACCAATTTTTGACATTTGAAATCGGCTTGATACTTTGCATTTCAATGTTTCTACTACAGGGAGACTCAAAATGATGTGGATCCAAATTGGAAGAACAGGTAAAGCCATTCATACGAAATACTATTTTTTTCCTCAACATACTCTAAAAAAATCAATCATCAGAAAACCTCCCTACGCATCTGTAATGAGCTACACGAAAGGATTGCTTTATGTCTACAACACACTTGGGAATCAGTGAAACAATACAAACACCACTTAAAACCAGATACGAAGCAGTGTAACTCCCAAATCGGTCGAACAGCCATCCTGTAATTTCACAAAAGAAAAGAAAGATACAAAACTTTCTATTAACTACAGTAGCTATAGAAGAAGTTATAACATTTTCAGTTTCGAAATATTAATAGATATTCTATGTGATGATTCCATTCAAAATAATAAATAAATTATTATGACCATGATAATTTTATGTTGTGCCTTTGCATGAAAATCATCGTGAATTAGACAAATATCACTGAAAGAATACTTTGATACTTGAATCATGAGATGAGACAATTACCGCCAAGTAGGCATGTATTTTTCCTGCAGTTACAGCTCTTTGGTGATGTGGATTTTCCAGATCCCAGGATAGATTATTGTGGCTAGAGATTATTTGATCTATGTTTGACATACAACTGTAACTTATTTTGATTGTGTTTCTATTAAGAATTTTGTGAAGTTCATGTCCGGGGGGGAACATTTATCAAGAAGATTAGAAACTAAAGCTAAATATGGACACGCTTTAAAAACCACGCGGCATCAACTTTAAATTTGATATTTTGTCAATGCGACTGGCTCCTAGACTAATCATCAGTCCAGTTGTGTTCGTCCTATCTACGTTATCTTGACGCCACAGACTGTTTGTTCACGTCATCATTGACTGTTTGCTTGCATTTTTGGTTCTTATCAGCTTTGGTATAGTATTTTTGTAATAGAGGTGGAGGTTCCTGGCGCAAATGGTCATTGCTGCTGAAAGCGCCATTTAAAATTATTAATAATAATAATACTTGTTCTGTAATCTGTATGGTTGGTAGGGCTGTAGCGTAGGTTTTTGGTACTTACGATGCTTGGCAGGCGATCAGACATGTTTTTGTAATAGAGGTTGAGGTTCTTGGCGCAAATAGTCATTGCTGCTGAAAGCGCCATTTAAAATTAATAATAATAATAATAATAATCTTCTGTATGGGAGATTAGATTCCTTCACTGGTTTTGATTGAGTGAGTGCCCTTCTACGAAGGGACGTGACAAAACAAGGCTTGCCGCATGGTTGGCCCGGAAGAAAGCCGGTGTGAAAGCAGATATAGTCCGGCGGGAATCATAGTCCGGGCTCCATAGACGATAACGGAATAAAGCGTGAAACTAATGTTGCGTAAAGAGTCAACTGAATCGATTGCCCTATTGTTCACCATTGTTCCCGGACTATGAGTACACCGGGCAATGGTTACTTCTACACCGGAATGAAAGTAATCATAGTCCGGCAGGTATCATAGTCCGGGGTCCATAGACGACAATGGAATAAAGCGTGAAACTAATGTTGCGTGAAGAGTCAACTGAATCGATTGCCCTATTGTTCACCATTGTTCCCAGACTGTGAGCCCGGAGGACTATATCTCCTGCCACACCGGCATGACTATCAAGCTTAAATCAGCTGGTGATACGAGGCCTCGGAGTACCCAGGACAATGTGCCAGCTCAGGCGTGTAATCTGGAAGCGTTAGCAGAGGTGGTTGAAGAGGATGTGGATATGGACCACTCCCCCGCTATTGAAGAGTTCGATAAGACATCAGTCCATGGCGATACCTGTGATACGGTGCCCTATCACAATGTGACAACATATTTGTCATACTTCACCAAGATGATGAAAACGCGCAGTTTTTTGCTTCGTTCACACCTTTGGTAGTTAGTATGGACCTCTACATCAATGCTAGGTAGGTAGTACTCTCAAATTGTGGTATCACTTTTTCAATAGGGGCCAATTTAAGTTTACACAGGGGTCAAATTTTTAAAATGCTCCAATCATGTTGAAATGTATGCCATATTGACCGTCTAGTCATAAGGATTCCAAAAATGTATAGTTTGTACCATCTATGACCATTGGTTTGAGAGTTATATGGTAAAAATGGCTACAATGGTAAAAAAGGTCAATTTCTATTTGTACAGGGGTCAAAATCAGAAGTTGCTCCGATTTTGGTAAAAATGAAAGAATTGTCCATCTAGCTTAATGTGTCAAAATAAGGAATAGTTTGTACCGTCTGCAATGTATAGTTACCATGTTATGCGACAAAATAGGCAAAATAGGTCATAGGGCAACATAATCCAATTGGTGTTGACCTTCTTTGACCCTTATCTCCGTAAGTAAGAGGACTCCGTAAGTCCTCTTACCTCAGGCAATAATATGCAAGTATTTAAAATACCGTGTGTCCCAAAAAACCGCAACACTTGGTGGCAGGCGCCATAAGTTTTGAACAAAAGCACTTGACTACTTATTCTTTGTTGTAAGGTAAGATGGGACTGTTAGCTAATATCCCTGAAAAGTTCATAAAGGTAGAGTCAATATTTTTTAAGCTATGACCCCAGAAATCAAGCAACCTGCAGGACCCATTTAACCAAATTGAGGCGCTATTAACTACAAATATGGCACTTTACGTTTTGCGCCCAGAACCACCAATATGAATCTGTAAGTCCAGCCACCATTTTCCTTTTTTTAAAGACAGCTACTGTCACAGATAGTAACATAATGAATGTTTCCATTGGTAATAACAGCTAAAAATATGCATTTTAACACACTTAAAAGATCGAATCAGGAAAGTCTGATCAACAAACGCTTCGTATTGTCCAAATAAGACAGCATTGGATTAGAGCTAATCATTCATCATCATTTTGTGACGGCACACAAAGAGTTATGTAACCCAAAATTTAATGACAGAATGAATATACTGATATTGTTATTGAGTTTTGTGTTGAAAACATAGGTTTTACTTTCATAAAGTTGAGAATGTAACATAATTTTCAGTAACAAGCAAGTTGTAGCCCAACGCATTTATCATTTTATGTAATGTGGAGTTTGTCTATGACTTAGTCATAAAGACCCCCAAAAAAGTAACGCAGCATGTCTAAATAACCCCATAAGTTACAAACCATTGGTTTATGCACAAAAACATAAAATTATATCAATAGTCTGTTTTGTTCTGCAAATTGTGACACCTTTCTTGCTCCATTGTGATAAATATCGCCAACACAGTGTCCATTTTACGAAAGTGTGCAACTGAAAATATTAGAAAATTACAAGGTTACAATACACAACCATGCATTAAGTGACACACACCTCACGGGAAGAATGCAGTCTTTCACTGAATGGCAATCAATATGGCTATACCTTTTATTGCAACTTTTAAAAAGGGAGAGATGGGTATTGTGTTGGCAATATTGATCGCAATGGGGCAAGAAGGGTATCAAAATTTAAGGAAGAAAACGAACTATTGATATAATTTTATGTTCGTGCAAAGGACCAATGGTTTGTAAACCTATGGGGGTTTGAGACATGCTGAGTTCCTTTTTGGCGGTCTTTGTTTATATCGTATTAAAGATAATTTTCACAATAAATATATGTTTTCATTATCAGGTAAGTAATACTTATGTAAATTGCAGTCATTTGACCCAGTTGAGTTGTTCTGCAAGAAATTGGGGCAAGTAAAGTGAAGCAAGCGATATTGTATGTGCCATCCTGTTCCTCATTGCCAGTCCGGGTGCCAGTCACTTGTGGTTATACAGCTCCTCATTTTTGTAAAATGGGTTCTGAGGTTACTTGATTGTTGGGGTCATATCTTAAAAACTATTGACTCTTACCTTTATGGAAATTTTCAGGGATATTAGCTAACAAAGGGTCCATACTAACTACCAAGGTGTTAAACCTTTCTGTAGTGGGGGTAAACGAACTCATTAAATAAGGGCCCCTATGATATTGGCTCCTGCTCATACCAATAATTTAATGGCAATAGTGACGTTTTGGCCATCTCGCGGTCATTGCTACGTCATGTCTATGTTTGTCCATGAGTTTGTATCTAACACGTCTAATAGGTTTTATGCCTTTGAATCGAGCACATCTGCAGGGATTATATATCAATAAAGAAAAGAACTACTTACAGATTAATCCTAATACAAATAACGAGGAGGCCTCCTTACTTCGGATGTAACGATTTACCACGATCCCAATGAAGAGTACAGCCAATTGAAGTTCCACCTGTCCCACATCAACATCCAGATGGGCAGATAGCAAAATAGTGTTATTCCAAGATAAGGATTGAGGGTCTCAATTGATTTTACGCGGGGAATTTCAGTGATTGGATAGCATGTGGCATTGGCAAAAGAGTCTATATGTAGATAGAGAGGCAAACGGTACGTAATCTTTAGAAATCATCGTCTCGCATGTTTTGCCGACACCAAAGAAAAAAGAGTACCACAATAGAAAGCAATGGCTGCCTCGCTTCTTACCACATACTGTGGTGCCGCTGTGCATAAACACTAATCGGTAGTGAGACAAATTGATGTATGTTTAGAGGTGGCCGTGCTAATAATAGTGCACCTGGATCATTGGCTCAGATACTCTTTTTTCTCATAATGTGCAATGCGCGCTTAGGTGAAAAGATGTATTCATTGAGGCGGTTATTTTAAATCAAGACGACTGACGTTGTCAATCATTCGTTGTGTGGCCCTGGGTAGGACAAAATTTAAACCACCAAAAGCACCCAACATCCACAACTGATATTTGGCGGATTGTTTGATATCGAATTGACAATGTGTGATACAAGCCCCAATAATGATTATTCCGTGCAATATTCAAAATGCAGCGCCCAGCACGACGACTGGTTTTGAATGGGCTTCACCCCCCTTGGCATTGGGACTCTAATATGAATGTCTCTACTCGAGCATTACATGATGAATAGCAGTTGGCTGACATTTAGTTCCGAGCGTAGTCCGCTTTTTAAAACTTAGAATTTACAGTGAGATTTTGTGAGACACACTAATAATCTGCTTAAATTTTAACATTCCATCACACACTTGCTTTATTTGTTGGCAACAATGCCGCCCCATTAACCCAGCGAAGATAAAGCAAAAGCGTAGCGTGGTGATCTCCTTTAAGGTTGTCTTGTCTTGTGACAGGCTTGGTATTCACGCTCGAGATGAACAATTACCGCCAAATGGCATGTATTTCTATTCGATCTATCTTTCCGTCTCCGTCGTTTTATCAGTGGATTGCTAACGACTGGGAGCTGGAAGACCTCAGTCGGGGCTCTTCCATGGTTATCACTCTTACACTTACGTTTTTACAAAAAGACTACTAGTTTGTGCCATCCTCAACGTTTTTAATGCTCGCCCTTCTTTTTTCTTGCTGGGTATTCATTGTGTCATTTGCATTCTACCTATTGGTATGTGCGCGTGCGTGTGATGATCGCTTATGCCCGAAATCATGTGCCTGCATCTTCTTGTTTCTATTTTTAACTATAAACTATCTTGTGCAACAGTTAACTTACAGATAGAAACCAGTCAATATTGACATTATTCCATACGCGGCATACGACCAGCCAAGGGCGTGTAATCATTTGTTCTGCAAGAAAACCAATCATTGCTAAGTGCATGCCATGCTGTTACCCACATAACTCCTCTCCAAAAGCCATAAAGAAATGGAGCATATAAGCATGCCGATGTATGAATGGAAGATGCTGGTGACAGCGTCTAATGCGAAAGGAAGCTGATATGGCACATACGAGAATATAAACTGCTTATTGCTGACAGACTTTTGACAAGTCCCAGGAAAACTATGTTGCCAATTACGTTTGCAATCCCTCCAGCAGTTGCATCTGCTGAAGCTTTGTAAGGAGAGAATCCTGTTTCCAATGGCATGCGGTACGACGTAGATAAGCCAACCTGATGTTATAGCCACTTCCAGCTGTTATGACTAGCATGCAAATATGTATGAGAAATAAATCGAAGTCAAGATTGCCTTTAAAATATGTGTAGCAATAGCTCCTTAAATCCGAGCATTGTGCGTTATTCCCTTTTCTTTATGCTTTTCTGTTGCAAATAAAGGGTCGTCAATCGTTTTGTTGTGTTTAAAGAGCCACTTCACCATCCATGCAGACTGATTCCACAGAGTAACAATAATGCACCTCGCCCATCCATACAAATCAACAAAGAACTGAGTCAATAAAGGCATCACATTATACTAGTGACTTCCACATGCGCTCCAGGTACAGCGATATTGTAGTCCGTATCAAATATTACAGAAGAACCAGACCTATACAGTTTTGCACCCTCAGAAAAACCTGTTAAAATATATGAGATTAAAAAGTATTTAAATTTAAGGAATAAAAGCTAGCCTATAAGCTTATCTTTAAAGGGACCTTAAAAAAACCCTAAATATTTGATCAGCATATGTTTTAAATACATAGATACCGTTGGAATGGAAATAATTTCAGTGTCTCAACCAGTCCACTCTAAAATAAAATATTATTTCAGTTGTTCATGGGTGTTATCCCCCCAATTTTTTTGGACATTTGATGACTTATCCCTGTGAAAGCATAGTCCGGCGGGAGCCTCAGGTTCCGGGCTCCATAGACGATTAACGGAATAAAGCGTGTAGTGGATGAGCTTGGACCCCGGTCAAACATCATCGTTTACCCTCACTACATAAAAGGTTTTGACACTTTGGAATTAATAGGGACCCTCTATATCACCGCTAGGTAGGTAGTCTCTCAAATTGTGGTGTCACTTTTTCAATGGGGCAAATTTAAGTTTAACACAGGGGTCAAACTTTTAAACTGCTCCAAATCATGTATGCCATATTGTCCGTCTAGTCATAGGATCCAAAAATGTATAGTTTTGTAACCATCTATGACATGGTTTTGAGTCTATGGGTAAATGCTAAATGTAAAAAAAGGTCAATTTCTATTTTGTACAGGGGTCAAAATCGGCAGTTGCTCCAACTTTGTTGAAAATGATAGTTGTTTACATCTAATTTAATGAGTCAAAATAAGGAATATAGTTTGTACCATCTTGCAGTGGCATGTTTCCATGTGAAGGTTATGGACAAAATATGACATAGGTCAACATACCCAATGGTGTTGACCTCTTTTGACCCTTATCTCCGTAAGAAAACATTCAACATAATTACACACTTAGATCTTTTTGGAGTCCCGCTTACCTCAGGACCCCATAACTTGTAGCTACCATTAAAATATACTCTATTCACTTTTAATGTTGGACCCCTGTACAAACCGAGATTGACCCTTTTTTACCATTTTACCTTTTTTTAAATCTTAATGCAATCTACATTTAACATTATCAAACTATACATTTTTGGATCCTTATGATTGATGATTACATGATTGGACATTTTAAAAGTTTGACCCTATGTAACTTAAATTGGCCCCTTTGAAAAAGTGATACCACAATTTAGAGTACTACCTACCTAGTGCATTGCTGTAGAGGGTCCCATACTAACTACCAATGTGTCAAACCTTTTCTGTAAGGGGAGGTAAAACGAACTCCTTAAATAGGCCCCTATGATATTCTGCTTCCTCTCTGTGAGACTAATGTTGCGTAAGAGTCAACTGGACGATTGCCTATTGTTCACCATGTTTCCCGGACTATGAGTACGCCGGACTCTAATAACTTCATTTACTTGCAACAAGGGTGTTTAATGGTTCTACCTTCTGCTGACACCTGGGGTAACTGAGACAACGAAACTGTTTGGAATTGAAATCCCAATGCTACCATGTATTTATTAGGCAATTGCAACATTATAATAAAAAATTATAACTTAATGTTATAATCACAAGAAGCAGCACTTTACACCTACTTTTTATTTTCATTTTCAATAAAGAATGTCTTGAAGGCGATTTTCAATGGCCACTTTTGTTTGATATCAGTGATCGCCGAAACTGGCCCCACAGGTTTTCTCAACTGTCCTCAGATACTTAGCCATAACTCCTGACCAGCAACCTCAAATTACACCCACCTAAAAATCTCATGAAAGCTTGGAACACTCCTCAAAAAGAATCAGTAAAACTTCAGATTAGATGAACTTAAATTTTTGGCCAAAAATTTAATCTTTGATTGTTTTTTTTTTTTGGGGGGGGACAGTCCTGTAACTAGACATGACTGGGTACTCCCCCTTGCAAGGAGAACGGGTAAGTTAGGCGAGTGGACATGCATCTGCGATCTGTTCAAATGTGTAGTGTAACAGACCACGTCAACGGCTTATTTTTCTTCAGGCAACACAGCAAAAACACAACTGACTTATCGAATGGCCGCTATGAAAAAAATAGTGTAAAACAGAGAGCCAAGTGGGGGGGAGGGGGGTGTAGAACAGCAAAGTAAAGAAGATAAACCAAGAATCTTGGAATTTCTAATAATTGAAACTAATATAACCTTTTCATACAGACCTAACGCTTTGTCGCAAAAACAAAGAACAGCATAAAAACAAATCAAAAGTGGGGACACTTTTCAATCGGACATAACTACGGTCAATATTTCATCTTTTTTTGAAGATTTTTTCGGTTCGGAATCCTAACTAAATGCACTTTTCAGATGCTTATTGATTTGGATGGTTTACCCTTTTATTGATTTCTGTGTAATAGAGGGCGCTTTGCGGGTTCTCTTTTTTGTGACACCCGGTGAGGACAGCGCTTTTGTTTATAGGTAATAACTTTTGACCCACATTTTTTCACTGTTGGCACGGAGTTCCACTTGATGAATTAAACCCCTCCTTTTGTTTTTATGCTGAGCAAGAACCGTTGTCTTGAGGTTTTTACCTTATTTTTTTTAATTTCTGTATTATGACCTAGTAGGTATTTCGATAGCGTTTTTTTTTTTTTTTGTAAATTGGGGGTAGCGGTTTGTCAGAAATATGGAATTAAACCTTGTTCTGGGTCTGGTGGCTCTCTAAACCACAACAGTATGCCGAATTCTGCCCTATAGAAGTGGCATAGGGTCACAGAAAACTATGGTGAGTCCCAGTACGAAACTACAGGTCTTTATGCTAACGCATTTTAACGTTTGTATCTCCTGGAAAGCTTTACAACCAGGAGGTAGGGTAAATTGGGTAATATGAACCCCTTAAGCGAGAGCATAATTTCCAAAATTTTATTGTATTTTTGTATTCACTTTCTATATCATTTGAAAGCTTTGGTTCATGGGTAGGTACAGACAAAGATATTCCTTTTGTCTCTAACCAATAAAAGATACAGGCTCTCAAACCATTTTTGTGCAAAGGGTCTATAATTATTACCCATCTCCGCGCTTCGGCAATATTTGACCACCCCGTATTACATAGAGCGGGGTAATATGGACCTCATATGGTCCATATTGCCCTGTCCCATAAATTTTTTTACATGGGAATATAGGGTGTCCATATTACCGCCAGATCAGACATACACAATGTAATCCAGCCGTTTTTTATTCAGATGTAAGCTAACGAATTTGATACATGTACTGAGTGGCTTGGTAATGTCACTTCCATATGTTGCCATGGTAAGGCACCTCAAGACCGAGTTCAAGAGAAAATAGGGTGTTTTAAAATTTCACTACAAATAAGAAAACGTGTTGAAATTTTAAATTTAAATATTTTTCTTCTTTTTCGGTTTTTTTGTTTTTTTTAACTACTTAGTACTGAATTACAGTTGTTGATGATGTGTCTTCTTTCAAATAGCATAGACGGGCCAACTTCCACCATACATGCCCAGGGGGTCCCATTAACCCCCATCTTACCCTAATTGACCCCTATTTTAAGCTTTTGGCCCACTCTCATGCCTACTCTCATATCCAAAAGAAAAAGAATCATTAACAATCAAATTTTAGGAATAATGCTACACAGATCATAATTTTACTTGATGTCTTTGACTTATTAATAATACTTTCATAATAACATCTGCAGTAGTAGTATTAAACCCAATTATACAAGCGAAGCTTTCGGTCCAATGCAATTTTATCCTAAATTTTGTAACTAGCACACATCACTACCTCTTTAAAGGTGATTCAGTAACCCCGGCCTGTTTATATATGTCATTGGTTAAAGGCCATGGTCCGATTGTTATAGCCTCGTCCCAGTTTTTACCGGAGGTGGTCAAAATGTTGGTGCCTGAAGAAAGCTACTATTTTTCTGATTCACCCTGTGAATCATAAAGCTAAATGATGTTTGGTTGTATGTTACTGAGCAAAAATGTGTTCCTTTTTGGTCGACTCAATATTAATTTTAACAGATACTCTAGTTATATTCAAAACAAATTTGTAACCATAAGTTCTATCTGAATTACTATCTAGTCATAACAAAATCTTATCATTGGCCATGAGAACCAGAGGACGTGGCTAAGCATCTCATGGTGTGTTGTGATACCCTCAAAGGCATTTTTGCTTAGAGTAAAAAGGGGCAATACCGCGACGTGAAATGTACAACAATACCAGGGTGACTGTTTATAATCTTTCCCTGGAGATAGCCAGCGCAAAAAAAATTGTTGAAAAACACCACTGTACCTGGGCCGATTCGGAACCTGCACTTTTCCGTTTTACTAGCACGATGCCCTTACCAATAAAGCTAACAGCTAGGGTTGATAAAGGAGCGACATATTTACTCTATAGGTATTGAGTCTCCGCGAAGGTCGCCATACTTTCCTAGCGGTTATAGCATCAGAACGGTACATTTACAGATGCGATATTGATATTCACAAAAGGTTGCCGATTCAAAATCCGGCCAAGCGTACATGCTTTTTTTCACACTTTTTTGCACTTGCCGTCTCCGGGAAAGATTAATAAACCTGAGAACTAAGTAGTTAAAATGTTTCAAATACATGTGATATCGTATATGTGTAACTGATGCTATCCGCTTGGAAAGTTATGACAACCTTGTCGGACTTATACCTTAAGACTGTAGACATTTGGCACTGCTTTAGGCTTTAGCGAGCCATACTTTATCCACTGGCAGGTGTGTGAACATTCAATCAGGAAGGTCACGCCACATGCGCTATTTTCACTTTCTTGTACACAGAAGACAATACAATCGCCATGACCTCAATATCTGTCGAAAACACTCTGGAAATGTCCTGATTTGAGGTCCAAAATACCTGAATTCATTCAAAATAATGTATTTTGTTGAGGAATGTCAACTATATATCTAAGTTCGTCTTAAATGCGTGAAAAGGGGTATTTGGAGGGTTAAACAACGAATTAAAAGCGACTAATTTTAAGTTTTTCCAAAGCCTGGTGTCTGAAGTAATAGAAATCCACAACACATTTTAAAGCATTCTCAAAATTAATTGAATTGTGTGCTACACAAGTCTGAGTACGTATTACTTTTTATGTTTTAAAGAACGCGAAGCCCCTCGAAATATGTATAACCTTACATTTACATTTACTGGCATCACGGAATTTGTGACTTATCAAATTCTATAAACCTGACCTGATTTTCATCGATTTGAACTGCAGACGTGTGAGCTCACCGTATATTGTCATGGAATGTGGACAATAGCAAGGTTGTTTGCCTATTGTATTTGTGAAAGCCCATGTAAAATAACCTCGTCCCAAAAATTTTCACTGTGAACAATATATACG
Organism: Ophioderma brevispina; assembly: GCA_023653785.1. Lineage (NCBI taxonomy): Eukaryota > Metazoa > Echinodermata > Ophiuroidea > Amphilepidida > Ophiodermatidae > Ophioderma > Ophioderma brevispina. The sequence continues at coordinate 133,651 of JAMKCH010002031.1, forward strand.
CATGGGAAACGTGGACCAAATAACCAACTGTAACAACTTTCTGTGAGTCCCCTCTGGGGGCTAAGCAAAACCAGTGTAAATTCATAATAAATTATACGCATCACATTAAACTGTCCTGTTCCGCACAATAAACTGCACATTTTCTTAAAAACATATAAAATGTCACCTCAATTTCTTTTTTCCCAATATCAGAGACCAATGGATATGTATAGACATATGAGCTAAAGATATTACAATGGGCCGGGTATGTAGGGCCATTGTTATAAATGCCAGGTTGTTTCCACCTCCACGATTCGGGTTGAGTGACAAATACCCGTCCTCTCCATCGTCACAATAACTAACCCGTGTACATTATAATATAGGTGTTTACACTATTTTCTTCTGAAAAACGCGGTAAATTGAATAGAAATGAAGTTAAGCAGAAGTTTCGATTTGGTTCTGCACAAAGTTGTTAGGAGTCAAAGCTGCCCGCACCTTCTCTCCATGATGTTTGTTTATCTTTTCTTCCTTTTCTAATAATGATGAAAATTATGGCCACAGTTAATTGAACACGCACTATAGAAGCTCATATTATTAATCGTGAATGAGGTTAAGTATTTTGGTCCTGAAAAGTACTCAGTCTAAATTGGAGAGCTAACAGCTGAATCGTCTTCAGCTGCGTCGACAGATAAACAATGGTCCTGCACTCCCATATGAAAGGGAATTTGAAGTGTTTTTCTACAACCGCATCCGGGCCGGTGTTTTGATATCTTTAACTCCATTGTTTTGCTGAGTCTATGTGATCCACTAGCACTGATATTGGGGAATGAATTGAAGTGACATTTTATTCTTTTTCAGAAAAAATGTGCCAGTTTTATTGTTCTGGAAGCAGCCGATTATATGGATTTTAATAATTATGAATTTACACTTGGTTTCCCCTAGCCCCCCGATGGAGACTACAAAAAAACAGCATAGAAGGACATGGTACCCATCGACCTAATAGTGCTTGGTGACCTGCCGACTAACTGTGAAGTACAAGATAATACAGAATCCGATTGGGAGAATAAGTGTGACCAATTCCTTTTTACTAAGTGTTTATTACCATCGTATTCTAGTTTACTCGTTTAATACGCTATTACAAATGTCCACAAAGTCTACTCTGCCGAATAAACGTTCATCCTTAAAATGTTTTCACACATACCTGAAGTATAAAGTGAGAGTAAAATTATGCCAGTTACATTTGATGTAAAACACGACCATAACAGTCCCAAAAAGAGACAGAGCATTGTAACATCCTGGCAATAATCGCACGTGTGGCAAGAATATTAGACCTTAAAAGAAATATACAGGCGCATGAAAGTCGCTTTTTAGTTTATTGTTACCCGCCCGGAATCCGCTTTTAGAGACTTGAAATACCCTGCTGTCAAGATTTCAAGATTTCCAAATATCTTTTTTCAAAATAATTGTCCGTTTTCAACCACCCATGTTTAGCAATTGGAAACAATATATTTTGTTTGTAAAACATATTTTTTGATAACTAGTTTTTTCTAACGGACCCTACCTTTTGCTTTTAAAAAACACACATTTTAGGGTCAATAATGAAATCAGATGAAATAATGAAAAGTGAAAAAGCCACCTCATCAACCAGGAGAAAAAAAAGAAGAACGATAAACTCGGGATTGACTTCATGGCCTTAGAGATAGTGAGGTGGACAGGTAAGTGTTTGAATTCTACAAATCAATCGTTTTAAAAAGATGTCGGTGTTACACAGTTATTTCTTCTCTGTTTAAATTAAAATGTATCACATAGCTGAGAGATGTTAAATATATTGATATGGTGCAGCAGGACACCTTGAGATGCGAGTCATAGAAAATCTAAAATTTGATCCCTGTGGGCAGGGCGACACGTACACTCAGTCGTTCATAAGGCCAATATAATACTTTGCTTAGATTTCGTATGTTCTATAATACGTCGTGGCGTCTAGTGCTACTGACTGTTTTTCTCCTCCTTCCTTTCCTCATTCTTCCTTCTCCCTCTCTCCTTCCATCTCTCATCCACCTCCATAAGACGCATGTAATGTCACGTTTATACTTCCGAAATTCAGAGAGCCAATACATGATATACTGATAGCACGTGGGCCTACTTGCGTGCGCTTTTGGGTAATTTCGACCCAGAGGTTAATGGTCTCAGCTACAAAGGTCCAATATGAAAATCTATCGATACCTCTATAACAAATAAATGGCAAGGCTCTAAAGCTCAAAACTTGACGCATAAAAACCCCCGCAGCCGCGCGCGAGTGGCTGTAAGCCTGCTTAAAACTAAACACGGGCATAAGTTGCTAATTCAGTCCACGGGTAAGGGTATTTAGCCGGCTGACTTGGTTTTCAGTTTGTAGACTTATGGACCCATCTTTTTCCACATTCATGCGGGGACAATTGAATATTAATTATGAAAGAAAACACATATTACAGATGTTGAAATCGAAAAAGGAAATTTTATTATGGGAAATAACAGCCATTTTTTTTGGAAAAAAATAAGATTTGATGACGTCACGGCATTGATTGGTTTTATTATTTTGCTCGGGGGGACCCATTCAGGTAACATGACCCGTACGTATCCCTACATTGGACAAAAAAAACCAAACCGATTATCGTCATCGTACGTCGGTTTTTGAATCAGTAGGGAAAAGGTAAATTTGTACTGTTTAGACATAAAACACGGTGTTGTTTTGGAAAAATAATAGCACTTTGGGCAGAGGGTCATGTAAAGAAACTTGATTTAACATAGTCGGGTTTATAATATCGGGTCGCCCCCCCCCGAGAGCAAACTGATATCTGTTAACTGACACGTGACCTGGGACCTGACACGTGGGGACACCAAAACGAGTCATCTCGTTACCGTTGATAACTACAATACGGCAAGCAGATGCAAGCATTTCTGTAATCTTGTGTCACAGAGTAATCGATCAAGCGTGTGAGGGAACTATACATGTGGTTCGATACAGGGAGGGTTAGGACACGATCTGCTCGAATTGGGGATTGAGGGATTTCCAACGGTTAATTGTGAAACGATACTGCATTTGCTATGGCAGTCTCGGTCCCAGTGCTAGTGACATTAAAAAAATCATCTTGTAAAACCTCTGTTCAAGATCTTAGTAATATCATGCAAGAAATTAAGAAAAAATATGAAGTCACATGAAATCAGGCTTCTGTTAAATACATGTGATAACTCAAAACTCCCAGAAAAGAAACTTCCACGCAAAAGCTAATCTCTATCCAACATAATACCCCTGAACCATACGCGCCCATGGTTACAGGCTAGGGCTCTGTATCTAGCATGGCACCGATACACTTTATATCAAAAGTCAGACCATATTATAATTATTATCACACCCAAAACCACCATTGCACTCCTGGGTCATCTCATGTATCATTGGTCATATTGACTTCGACCTCCAGTATCGAAGGTCATGGGCTACAGAGGGTCAATGTGTTGTTTTTTTTCCCCAAATGCCATTCATTTTGAGGAAAGGAAGAAAACATAAAATTCTACCATGCCAATCATGACATTCAGCCACGTACTGGGATATATTGAAAATGTGAAAATAGTCATTTTACATAAGTTTTGTATGTGACATGTTTACATGTGCGCACAAGCAAGTTTCAATGCATAAATTAATGCATGAAAAAACAAATGCATAAAATAAATGGCATACATGCATATAAATAGATAAATGCAGAAATAAATGCATAAATAAATAATAAATAAATATAAATAATAAATAAAATCAAATATTAATATTATTAATTTATTACTTTATGTTTTGTTGTTTTGTTTATTTGATACTTTTTTTTTTTTTTCAATGCCTGAAACAACCTTAAATTTTTTTTCAAAATTGCGTCGTAACCAGAGTCAACATTTTGGGGTCTGAAGTGCCGAACGAACATTGTTATTTTTTCCTAAAAAAAAATGTAACAAAATCACATTTCTGATTCAAAAGGGCTCTATTTTTTATGACCCAGAAGGCGTTTCCAAATTTTGGTGGTTATAGCCTCTTGTCGTTTTCAAATGGGACACTGTAAACGACCAAAACAAAAAGATAACAAACCGTTTAAACTTAGAAACACCAATTTTATCTATTATTCAAAAATTAGGTTTCAGATTTAAAATTGTAAATCATGTTCAATTATTTACTTCATTTTACACTTCAGTCATTAGTTAAGTGGCATAGTGTAAAAGCTTGTTTCTTTTTCAGTATCCCTTTTACAGGAATGTTCTTAAATATCGCCCCTGAAAAAAACAGTTAAAAAATACAAGAAGGGATTTTCTTATGTATTTTAATTGTTTTAAAGGGACATATTTTAAAAATGTGCCCCTTTGGACCATGACTTAGATTTAATGTTCAATACTTTTTCATGTTACATTCTGTAAAAAACAGACAAACGAAGAGTAGGAGAGTTTGTGATCTCCACAAGTCCTACAAGAGCCCACAGCGCAGCAAACTCCCGCTGCTGTGCATGGAGTACACCAACATCAGGTCAAGCACTGCTGCCATTTCCAAACACGGACATTTACTTCGCATTTCCCAAGAAAAATCGATGACCGTGTAGAATTTTTTTTGTCTAAAATGGTCCCTTTTATACTACCCGAAACCGTTCAACAGAAAACTTCTAACCGGTCACATATTTTTGTTTTAAAACCCGAATATCAAATTTCCACAGACGCCTACTAAAGTCTGTTGAAGAGACTCTTATTTGAACAATGACACTCATAACAATATCTCAGCGGGATGTTGTCGGCTGCTGTGTACAGAGCCCAATATACCGTATGCATTGACCCTAATGACACATAACTAAATCCCGATCGCATGGACTCGTTGGAGAAGAGAGAGAGAGAAGAAGAAGAAGAAGAAGAAGAAGAAGAAGAGAGAGAGAGAGAGAGAGAAGGAGAGAGTGTGTGGTAGAGAGAGAGAAAGAGAAAGGGGAAGAGAGGAAGAGTGAGGGAGGGAGAGAAGAAGAGAGATAGAAAGTTAGTTCTCAACATACTGTATTATTTACTTGTATTTTCACCGGATTTTCACACGTTCTTTCGATTGTTGTTTCATTTGAATAGCACTACACAACTAAATCTAAAGCAGAGGGGGAGTGAAATCGCGTTGATGTATATACTACTCACATACAACAGAACCCATTCCGGGTGAGAGTGATACTGCAGTTCCAATAACCCATGTCTGAGTCGCAAACTGCTCACGTATATCTGGAAGAAGTATTCCAAGGCTCTTGACCACTCCGGTTTCTATAAACATTAAAAAGGTGCCAAAAGCTACGAGCCATGATCTAGCACTGTCTTTATGATTTGCACTTACTTGAAACTGCTCCATTTTATTATCCATTACGATGATCAATTGTCAACAGCCTTATTTATTGTGAAAATTATTGGGTAAGGTCATTTGGCATAAACGTGCACAAATACAATAGGTAAGCGGAATTACTATTGACCACAGACCCTGTACATGTCTGCAGGGCAAATCTATTAAAAATACTGATTGTGAAAACGTGCAAATAGTGATCGGTTATACTTTGTATCGCAATCCAATGTTGTGTCGTATACAGGGCCGTAGCCAGGGGGGTGCGGGGGTGCGATGTACCCACTCAAATCTCCAAAATTCCAAAAAGGTCCACCAAAATGATGTGTGCGAGCGAAGGGAGCTAGAAAAAAATAGGGTTTAGGTTTCTTTGGTCAAAAAAGGGCAATAATTTGGCAAAAAGGTCCACTTTTGCCAAATTTACACCCTCTCTATAGTGAAAAGGTCCACATTTTTGAAAAAAGGTCCACTTTTGGAAAAATCCGCACCCCCCAGAAAAAAATCCTGGCTACGGGGCCTGGTCGTATAGTTTTTAAAAAGCATTCTACCCCTAAAAACTTTAAACCGTAAAAGATTATATCAATTGAGATATTTTGTAACTGTCAACAATCAATCGAAAGGTTACCACAACCATTTTTAATATGAGGTCAGGGTCATGAACTTGCACAAATACAATATATTCCAATAATATTTTGATTTGACCCAAAACAAATTGCAAAGAAGCAGATTTGGTGTTGATATATAGTGAAATTGTCCAAAAATAATATATCAACCACGTATAGTGGATGAGCCAGACCATCTAGAGTAGCCTTATTGGTATCACCTGGGGGGGGGGGAGGCACTGATACCAGGGGTTCCTAACACTATGATGTACACAAAAATGTATGATGGCCATTCTGTAGGGGTAGCTTAAGCGAGCTAGGGTCTCGCAAAAGTTTATACAGGGGTCCAAATTGAAAAGTGGTCCAATGTTGTTGAATTACATACCAAATTGTTCGTATGATCACAAGGAGTAAAAAATGTATAGTTTGTGTTATTTACCTCATATATAGATCCATGTCATCTGATTGGTTAAAAGTGGAGGCATACATTCAACTAGCTTCAAGATTTGAACCAAAAATGAACTATGCCCTGTGAAGAGCGGGCATAGTTCATAAACTATGCCCGCGGAAACAACCTTCCCAGCGTAAAAGATTGTCGTACGAACTATTCATGCCGTATTTGAGTGTGCCAATTCTGTTATGACGACTTGTAGGCGTCAAAGGTCAGAAATACCTTTCAAACACAAATATGATGCCTTGTGCCCAAGCTATCTGAATTTTTTACAATAACAGATTTTAATGGTTTGTAATTGGTTCAAGAATTGGTATGTCCAAAACATTATTACATATCAAATTACACAATTACACACAATTAAGTTAAATCTTAATTGTCCTCAAGAATGTCCAGTAATTTCCACATGAGCGTTGCAGTTCACCGATGATACAGTGATATGTCCCACAGCGAAGACTTCACAAAATGACAGCATTCCAAGTCCGCTATAAATCCTCAGGTAATATTCCATTGGAATCTTCTCAGGTCCTGGAGATAACTTTTCCGAGCCTTCAAAGGACTACAAGGTTACATAAGTCCCTCGACGACATTTAATAATCCACAGTAATATCAGTCCCAAATAATCACCACGATTTCTATCTATCTGTCGCACAATTTTGGAATTCCTATTTTGATTCCCAGCACTTCCGGCTTCAAAGACGACAGTAGAATAATTACAACAAGCAGCCACTCTGCTAACATGGAATTGACAATATAATAAATCCCGGCACTGTGTGGACATTCGAATCTACCATTTATTGTAGATAAAACTAGTATAAACCATACTGTAATATCTGATTGCACTGCTGACGCGAGACTTAACTCAAATCTCAAATATATACGACTTCACAAAAGTCCCAGTCTAAAAAACATTACACAGCATCACTGCATAAACATAACCTAATCACATCACTTTCCATATATACTCTATGGGGAAATTCCCTGATCTTACAATGTATTGATCTCAAAACATAAACAAGTTTCTAAGTTTAGCCTCCTTGGGAATTACCAACTTCCCCTATTGTGCAACTAAAAGGTGTACTTGCAAAACCAACTAGGGTATTCCCCTTTCTCTCTTTTATAGTAAACAAAATACTTTTCCCGTTAGAATCTCTCAAATAAAATTGAGAAATAACACCTTCAAAAAGTCCATCAGACAAATGGAGGCCATAGAACCTCCTCCCCCTTAAAAAAAACTTTGAATTGAAATGAAAATTTTCCAAATCTGGCTTTATAGTTTATACCTTTAGCCATTTGTGGGGTTAATTTACATACAGTTTCACAGTGCAATTGGCAAATTTTACAATTTTTATTATAATTGCTCTTTGCATGTCCATATTGTATTCTTGTAGAGTTAAACTCCGCCTGACAAGTCTCTGATTTCTGTTTTTCATCTTGTGGATGACAGTTCAACGGATTGTGATCCGTGTAACACTAGAACTGGGTGCACTTTTTGTACTCAAGTACAACTTCCAAATTTTGCAATGACAATTAGCACTGCAAGACATTTCTTTCTCTCAATGTTGAGTAGTTTTGTCTTGATGTTTGTCATACTTCTTTGAGAAATAACATACAGGCTGATCTACATCATTTTCATCTGCTTGATTGAGAACCTCACCACAGCCTACATCACATCACTGGAATCAACTGCCAACTTGAAAATTGTTTCTGAAAGTCTGGCAAACAACCAAAACTGTCGCATTCATCAAATAGACTTGATTGTTTTCTCAAGAACGCTTTTGGGCATTGCTCTGACCACACAAATTTGCGCTTTTTTCTCAGAAGGTTGGTCAGCGGACAGTCCCGACACGCAATTTCTGAGAATTTGGACCGTATTTATCTGTAATACCCGCCATCCTAAGAATCTCTGAGATCTTTTTGCTTTTGTTGGGTGTGGGATTTCTCAATTGCTCAACTTTTGCAGTGCATGGCCGAATTTGCCCTGTGCCCTACAACATGCCCTATAATGTACATTTGCATGCATAATTCACTTTTCATCACCAGATTCACAGTCAACCCTGCTTGAGATAATTTCTCAAACAATTTTGATGGAGCTTCTCATGTGTGCTCCCATGTCTCATCACTGTCACAAGGAATATCACCACATAGGCTTTTCACAATTTTCTATGTCTGTCGCCTAAACTCTTTATCACATAACTCTGAAAATGTTGCGGTAGAATTTTTGAGACCAAATGCCATTCTTTTGTATTGGTATAGGCCATCGGGCGTACAGGCGAAAATTTTTTTGGGCTCGTGTACCTATGAAGAAAGGTAAGCTTTGCCAATAACCCTTCACAAATCAAATTTGCTAACAAATTTGGCATTTCCACCGATCTATGCAATCATCAATTCGTGGGATCGGATATGAGTCCATTTTTGGAACAGCGGTTGACTTTTCGAAAATCTGTGACAAAAATAGTAACCCATCAGGTTCGGGAAACCCAGAATCATGGGACTCCATGCACTATTTGCTTTGCTCTATATTACCATGTCTAAACATGTATTTCACCGTCATTCCTGATAATGTTGCAACTTGATTTGATTCACCCTATAAGGATTTTGATGTTTACAGGCTGGAGTCACCTCGTCATGTCATGGGTTATGACATGTGTCTCAATAGGTACATCAGGAAATATGCTTTCCCACTCATGTGCATAAATCTTTCATTCATTCACCTTGGTTGACTCTCTTGGGGAGATGACCCTAGTTTCTTGTCTAAATTGGCAAGTATGCCAGAATTTTGCAATTTTGATCCATAATCATTTTCTTCTGTGTTTTACGTGCTGTTTTAATCAGGTTCTGACTCTGTGATGTCATCATTTGTACACTCGTCACTAACTCTAGATGACATTACACAATGTCAGGCTTTATGCCATCATCTCTTTCATTATACTCTTTGAGCTTATTTATGTGACATAAGTTGTGACTTTTACGCCTACCTGGTGTTTTGATCACATAGTCAGGGTCTCCCACTTTGTTCTCAATCTCATATGGTCCAGAACACCCGGCTTGCAAAGGATGCCCTTGTATTGGACAAAGTGCCAAACTCACGGTCACCTGTATATAATTTTGAATACTCTGTTCTGTCATCTTTGTCATACCATGTTTTTCACATTTTTGCCTGGCTCTGTATGAGATTTTGTTTAGCAATTTCAGTGGCTCTTGGAGCCTGTGTCTAAATTTAGACACATAGTCTAACAAATTCTAACAAATTTTCACAAACAACCCCTTTTCTTTCAGTGAGCTTCAATGTCCCCCTAATTTGTGACCAAACACCAACTCAAATGGACTGAATCTTAATAACTCTTGTACAGCCTCCCTGGTAGCCAATAACAGGAACTGAACTCCCCTCATCCAATCCCTCTCAAATTCAAAACAATAGGTTTTGCGAATCATTGGTTCCATGTTTTGGTGGTCACCTTTCTAGGACCCCCTGGGATTCTGGGTGGTATGCTTAAGAACTGTACTGGGAAATTCCCACTGGTCCATGACTTGTTGGAACAACCTGACAATGAAATTGATCCTTGATCAGACTGAATTGATTTGGAAGGCCTACTTAGGTGAAAAACTTTGTTAGCTAGAGCTTTCACTATATTCTGTGCCCTTAATATTTCTCAAGGGTATAGCCTCAGGAATCTTTGGAAGGCACACATGAAAATGGGTCCAGTACATATGATTTCCTGACTTGGTCTTTTGGAAGTGGGTCCTACGCAATCATTAACACCCTACTACTATGGCATATCAACATGCCTGGTATTGTTGCAAGGGAGCAGTAGGAATTTTTCTGATGGGCTTGCCCACCATTTGACAGTGTGACAAGTCTTACAATACTTACAGACACATACCATCTTTCTGAGTGTAGGCACCAAAATGACTCTAATTCTGCATGTGTTTTCCTCACACCTAAGTGTCCTGCCATGGACTATCATGGCTATGCCTATCACTTCCCTCCCTATGGTATACCTTTGCACTACAATTTGATGCACGTCCTTCCATTCTTCATCTACAGTGCATCGGGTGGGCCGACACATTTTCTCATGGAGGAACCCCCCCATTTTGCTTGTAGAAACAACAGGAATTTTTCTCAGCTTTCTTGTGCGTCAATGCCCTCATCCACCTAATCTCCTAAGTGCTGGGTCTCTGTGCTAAAAAAAAAAAAACAAAAAAAAAAAAAAAAAAGAACATCATTTACCATCTTTGTCATGGCTTAAAGGGTCCCTTTACAGTCCCTAACTCTTCTGCTCAGCGGCTGGATTTTCATTTTTAACAGCTTGTCACTTTGTTTGTGCTCAGGGCCTTGGGTTTTTCACTAACAGGATTTAGATCTCCCCTGAGAGGGAAGATGACCTCCAAATTCCTCTAATTTTGAGAGAAAAGTATCCTCTAAATTGGGGGACCAAGTCATCCTCGACTCTCTTCCTATATGTATGAGTATTTTTGACTCATCACTGCTTCACCATTTTCCTGTGAGGCTTTTCTGGTCATTGACCATTTCTGACATGCTGGAAAAATTTCAGTTTCCCCTCATCAACTTATCCTCTGTACAGGGCACCTGGGAGACTACGGGATCTGGGAGTACTTTTCACCTGCCAAATCATTCCCTAACAACATGGAGACCCTTTTAACTGGGAGTTAGTTCTTGTCTAACACCAATTGGCCAGTTGGCCAAAAACAAAACCAAGTCTGATTTCAATTCTTTTGTGAAGGGACACTAATACAATCCTTACCTATCCCTGAATCATGCACTATTTCCTGTGGAACTCCTCAATATCAAATGGAAGTGCATCTTCCAATCTCATAGACTGTGCGCAGCACATGTCCCGCCTGATTCTAATGGGTGTTGGATCCAAACTAACTGCTTAAAGTGACCAAACTACTCCAAAACATAAGGCTTAAAGTCATCCCTTACTTTTTCTGTGTCAATTCCTTTTGTGGAATTTCTTTTCTTGTTTTGAAACAGAAAGAATGAACTTTTGACCTCAAAGTAACTGTACAACCTATTGTGTTTTGACTCACTTTTGCTTTCTACAGTTTGGGTGATAGCCATGTATCTCCCAACCCGTGACCTTGTATTTCCTGGCTTCTTACAGTGCTTGCATGTGAACTGTGATTTGGTCCCATCCCCATGTTTTTGATTTCGCACCATTACTTCCTCACTCCCTTTTTCATGGGAACCTGACTGGGATTTCCCTCCTGAGTGCTACCATGAAGATGCTTTGTTTGAACCAGACTTATTGTTGTACTTGTGTACTAGTACATTCTTGGCTAGGCCTAGTATAGTACTTAATTATGTGATTCTTATTATTACCGGTATCAATCTTAAATTATTTCATGGTTCTCTTCTTTTTATCGAATTCTTCTTTTTTGGTCACATCGGTGGCTTGTTTGCAGATCAAATTCTCTACACTGCATTTGCAGATACGGGTACTCAGGTGGTTATTCAGGTACGTTGCTGCTTAATTTGCTTTGGTTGCTATGAGTCACCATACTATTGTGACAATGCTGGATTGAAATGCCACTACCTTTGCGTGTAACATAAGGTAAGGCTGCCCTGATTCCTGAAAGTTTCATAGCAATGTTGTCGTTTAACACATATTCATACATATCGTTTATTAATAAGCATTCGTCCTATTTTTAAAAATAGTCAATGCTTGAATGTTTAGATGCAAAGATGTTTAGACTTATAATAGTGCTCAAATTCGGTGTACATTTGGTGCAAGAAATTTAAATAATGGTTTTGACCTCAAAATAATTGCAACAGATACAATTTTTGTGTTGTTATACTGAGAAATGAGAGAATAATAGATCAAAAGTCTAGAAGTATAAGATATGTATTTGCAGAGAGGCAAGGTTTGTACAGAGGGCAAATATAAAGTAGGTATAATTGTACTGAAATCTATACCAACATTTGGTCATATCCTAAGGATATATCCTAAGGATATATAGTTTAATAGTTACAGGGCAATAAAGGTTCATGGTCATCCTGGGGTAACATTTTCGGAATGCTCCGATTCTTTTCGAAATGGTCCTAGATTCTTCATATAGTCCCAAACGACAAGAAATATAATACTTGACCTCATTTCACCATTTGGTCATGTCATCGCGAATCTGCTGAACTTGGTTTGTTACATAATGACGGATGCTGAGTGGATTGCCGAGGTTCACCGCTTTAAACTGTAAATATAATATAAATTTCTACAAGTTTCGATTTTTATAAATTAATTACATATTTTGCTTGTGTCAGTTATAAATTTAACATGAGAATATTTACTAACAAAAGTATTTAAAAAGCCCTGGTATACACTTCTTTGAGGGTTCAACATCCGTCACTATGTTATACACCAAAGTCTCTGTTATGCAACATTCGTCAAAATTGTGCAATTTCTAATTAAGATTATTAATTAATGAAGTACTTGCAAGGTTCGGCACTTGCTATGTTTGAAGATTTTGGTATTTAGTACCATTTCCCTTAATTTCGTAAAAATGATAAAAATTCAACATCCGTCACTAAGTAATACAACCGACGAAATGTCTAATACAGAGCAAATGTGCATTTCTCTTATATGATATGAACATAAAAACAATTTGAGACTAGTGTCGTCAAATCGGAGCACTCTTAAAGAATAAAGGATGACCTTGAACCCTTATGAGCCTATAATCCTGAAACTAATGACCGCAGATATGGCAAACTGTACTTTTTAATCCTCATGACAGATGAATAAGTTGGTGTAGGTTTCAAAACAAATTGAGCTGTTTTACTTTTAACCTTTAACATCTGTACAAAATTTACCCCTATTTTTTACATGTTCCCCATTGTTGATTTTTCTAGACTTTTGACACATTATTCTGTGACAATTTAGAAGTAGGATAACGCAAAGGTCAAAAAAACAACTTTCTTGTACTAATTGCTCTGCGTAAAAAGGAATTGAACCAAGTCATTCAGTTTACATCCTGTGATTAAAATAGGCTTCATACACTCAATGAGTCTTTAACAATCATATGAATAAAAGTATCATGTCTAGTGTGGACATTCTTTTAATCGTATCTGTGTACTATATTTAGCCAATGTAACCCACACTGTTAAAAAACGTCGTTTTAAACTGGCAGGCTTGGGGATGGCACGTGCAATAACCTGTTAAAAACGTCGGTAAAGTGTTTGTGGTGAGTTTAGTTTTAACAGTGCAGTCAATCTAGTTTAACGCTCCTTCCACTGTCTCTATTGAGATAAATTACACTCATGGGGCTACAAAGATGTTCGTAGCGGCAGAAATTGTGAACATATGCTGGCCCAAAATATTTTTCAATTTCTTTCTTTCTTTTTGACCAGTCGAAAACGTTTCTCTGGTGATACAATTTCTTAGAATTTAGTTCAACCTTTGATAAGGTTGATCAGAATTCTTACCTGCAAAAGCTTCATCTCTGGGCATTCGGGGGTGTCTCCTACAGAGGATTAAGAACTTTCTTCTTGGAAGGCAACAAAGGGTTGTCTTCAAAGGTGCCTTTTCTGGTTGGTCTTCCTTACAACAAGGCCTTGTCCTTGTCCTATTCTGTTTTGCTTTTTGTCAGCCATATCATAATGTTTTCATCTCCTATTTTTCAGTTGCGGGTGATCACACTTGGTTCGCGCCCAAATTTCCAATGAATCAAGTTTCCAAGAAGATATTAATTACCGCGGGACAAGCTTCTGAACACATTAGTGGAAACGGGGGGAGGGGAGGGAACCCCCCTTTGTTCCACCAACGGTAAGTTGTCAGTTAAAAATTATTTACTTAATTAAAGCAATTAATTATGAATATTTTTCCTGTTTAAACATTAATATTCACGTAATTTAAACAAAACAAATATTAATATTAAAAGTCAGTCTAACCCTTTCTATGCTGATAGCGATCACTTTCACTTTGTTTTCGTCCCGCCATTGTACAAAACAATGGGAAAGTTTACACGGCAAACAATGCAGCCCACCAAAAATACGACATATTAAAAAAGTAATAATTGGTGTTCAAATGAGTAGGTATACTTGGACCTTTTAGAACCACATATTAACATCTTTTTCATTCCACATATATATTTTGGAAAATGAGGCCGTGTTAATTTGTGTTCCTTTTTTTCCGAATCTGCATACATAATGTTTGCCCATAATTTTTAGGGTTTCTTTGTTGGAGTTCAAATTTATTGCTTATTTGTGATTGTCTTATGGCCCTGAATCTGCCATTTGGTTAAATTCGTTGCAAAAAGTATTTGGGAAGTGGTTTCCATGGGGGGGGGTCCATGGAAACCCCTTATCCACCAACGGAAGTAGGAGACCATGTCCACTTAAGTGTTAAATCTATCAAGTGTGTCACAAGCATTGTCACTAGATCGCAAGTATCTGCAGTACTCACATCTTATCTATTGATGACAACCTAAGACTTTGCTGATGTTGACAGTTTCAAGTACTGGGAAGTTACTTTCACAACATTCACGGGGTTACCACATGGCTCTGTCCTTGGTCCTATTCTGTTTTGCTTTTTGTCAGCCGATATCAATATGTTGTTTCATTATATTTTTCGTGTGCGGCGTGAATTACCTTTGGTTCGCCCAATTTAAAATTGGAAATTCAGGTTCTCCAATAGGATATTAATTACCACTGGACAGTCTTAATAAACTCTCATTAAATCTACCACTGTTCCACAATGAATATCACTAGAGCCAAGTATCTGCAGTACTCCCATTCTCATTCTATTGATGACACCAGACTCGCTGATGTTGACAGTTTCAAGCTACTTGGAGTTACCTTCACTAAGAATCTGTCTTTTGATACTCACATTGGTGATGTATGTGATAAGATTGCTAAGCTCACTGG
The DNA here is from genome assembly GCA_023653785.1 of Ophioderma brevispina. Lineage (NCBI taxonomy): Eukaryota > Metazoa > Echinodermata > Ophiuroidea > Amphilepidida > Ophiodermatidae > Ophioderma > Ophioderma brevispina. Next base: position 148,929 of record JAMKCH010002031.1, read on the forward strand.
TTTCATAATTAGGTGCACTAGAAATATGTCACTTTCTGCCCTGCTCAATCTGTATATCTCTCTTGTCATGCCACATATTATGTAGTGTGCTAGTGTTTGGGCACCCTCCCACTTAGATAGACGAGAAAATTCAACGAAGGATAACTCGCATCCCAATTATATAGGAAATCACAAAAAAAATGATACTAGACCTCCTTACGCAGAGCGTCTTCGTTTGTTGGCTTAATGAGACTTCAGTATATAGGTTTTCAGGATTCAGAGGTTGGTCTTTGGATAGAAAGTTCATAACATAGGGCCAATTCTTTCATCTCTTTCATTCACCATAGTTCTTTGGATAATTCAAGACTTTTACACAGAATTGCTAGAAGTAACTCTTTCTTTAATGCTCTGTTTGTTTCACTTCCTCGTCTATGGAATGAAACCCCGTCATTTTCAGGTCTGGTTGTAAAGATTTTTACTTGAACTTTACCAATTGAGGTTTTACTCTGCAGCCACAAAGTGATTTTTGTTCTACATGTATGGTCCACTCTACTAATATTTTGTATTGTTATTTATAGGGCCTATATGCTAATATTCTATTTTTCATTATGACCTGTCATCATGTATCGTTTTGTCATGGGAGAAGTGTGCACTCATGTGCTTGGTGTGCTCGCTTATTTCTATATTTTAATATTTGACTTTGTCTTTAACCTGCATGTGCAATGTATTGTACATCATATTTTGCAAGTAATTCAGATAAATATTATTATTATTATATAAGATGTTCTTGGAGGAATAATAAACTCTCACAACAAGTGCGGTTACTATTTATGAGCTCCCAAAGGTACGACTTGTAATTTTTCTGTAGCGTCGACGGATCATCGATTCACGAATAATAGAAAGAACGCCCCGATCAAGCATGAAGATCCAAGCGTTCCATAGTGCTTACATTCCAAGAAAGTACACATTTTTAAAAACGTAGTCCAGAAATACATTTGAACCATAGAACCTCTAACCTCAATAATACATACAATGCTTCATCATGCGTCATAGACCAGTTTTAAATATCTTAGTTTATTGTTCATCCTTGATGGTCCTGCTCTGACCCATATCATCTTATATCTGCATGATTTCTAAGCGTTTGTGGTGTTTAGGGACATAATGAGTCTAATCGCAGCTTAAAACTCAACGTTGTAATCCCCTACTTATTCATATTGTTTATCTTTTGCTCTGCGTTCTGATATCTTTGTATTTTCGGTATAGGTCAGACTCTTGTGCAGTCTACTGCTGATCTATAGTTTAATTCATGTAAATCATCCTGATCTATGCCAATTATCCATTATCCATCATAAGTATATAAAATTTAAATTTCGTCGTCATAAAACCTCCTTACGACTGGTACTGTGTTACACGAATAGATGCTTTACTCGTTACATACCCTTAGGATCAATACCATGCAAACAAACCACTTAAAACCAGGAACGAGGCTTATATACTCTCAAATAGGTCGAATAGCCAACCTGTAATTCATTCACAAAAAAAAGAACAAAAAGATACCTGCTTTCTTTAACTAGGTCACAAAAAATCGGATTGGTTTTAGTCATTACTTGCTGTGCGGACACTTACTACAACACATAATTGAATGGGAGAGTCAATGTTTGAAAACTGCCGTTTTCTCCTTTTTGTCGCTTCTAGTTGGAAAATGTAACTTATACAGGCTATCCTCCTTTTAAAACCCTCGTCTACCCGAGCCATTTTTTGTAAACAAACTCCATAAAAGGGGGGGGGGTGGTTACCACCCCCCTGTGATTTGTGATTTTGGTTACTCAGATTAATATGTACTTTAAACTAAAACCAGTCGAATGAAATACTCAGTCTTAGGTCCGGCATGTCACATTGTATTGACAAAATCGTAATGGACAGACTATAACATAGTCATATTGGCCCCACGTCACACTGGCCTTGGGATTATTGGTATGGTTAGTATTGGTAATTTAGCGCCCGTGAGACTTTTCAAACTTTTTTGTACATAGTCCACTGTTCCGGAGAGGCGGCATTTTTGTATCCACAAAATCAATAACATCTCAGAGGCCAAACGGCTTGTTTTTATTCATGTGTCCAATTTCAACTATTTTTAGCTCGCGGTTTATTTTTTGATGTACAATTTACAGCTCTTTTTTTGTATACCTTGTAGCAGTGGTGGTCTCAAAAAAAGGTTTACTAACAACACTTTATATCTGCAAACTCTCAAATGGTGGACATATCACAAATATTTTGAGATATGTATTAACTACAATATCTTGTTTTAACGTGGGGTGAAAATCGTCGTTCAAACAAAGCTCCACTAACAAAATGCGGCCATATAGCGAAAAATGGTCAAAACCCCACTTGCAACAACACGTAATCTATGGGACAGACCCTTTAAGGTTCCAGACACAATACCATTGCCGTGAACTGGATGTAACTACTTGACACCCTTCAAGTTTGTGTTAAGTGTTTACCGTTTGAAAATGAAGGAGAGAATATCTCAACAGTGAAACTGAACTTGAATTCCTATTTACATAATAACTAAGTTATTTCAATGGGGGGAGCATTTTAAATTGAAGGTACATCATGTTTTCTTTGCAGTGGAAAAGTTGTAAACTTTTGTTTGGACCACTCTGTACATCCTTTTGGTTCTCGGCATGCGTTATTCCGGCTTTTCAACCATTTTTGCATATCTGTTTTTCTTTGGTTTCGGTACGTTTCTTAGCTTTGACGCTATGATAACTGCATTATCCATTTATGATAATGAGTAAAGAACTACGTATTTGGGTATGTTTTGAAAGAACGTTTTCCATTCCATCGTTAGATAATCCCCTTGGCGTTTTGGCGACAAAGCTGAAAGGCTCCGGGACAATCCATCAACACTTTCAGCATGCATAATTAACTAACCCGCTGTTTTTGGAAAACCATGCACATCTTTTCTATCACACATCACACTTTTCGAATTGACTGTGTTAATCATGTTTTCGTTAGATATGATTTTTGAAGGTTCTTTAGTTTGTCTGATCTTTTTAATTTTGCGTAGGTATTGATGACGCGGTAAAATAAATTTTTAGCTCTTGATCAGGATCTTTCTGCAATTTTTTCTGATTTTTAATTCAATCCACGGCTTTTCAAAGACACCTTCCATGAAGTTAATATCTTGCGAAGATGGTTTCACAGTAATCAAATTGAGCAATTGCTTCCTCTGGTAGAATGGATGCACTTTACGAATGATTGCTCATTGCCTTCAAATGGGCAATGTTAGTTTATTTTGCAGGCAAGGTACTTCATTCTGTACACCGGTGCTCTGACGATTCCCTGTAGCAATTTCCATTCTCGTGCCATTACATTATGTAGCAAGTTAAACATTCTCTTCTTCTTCTAACTTTACTTTTTTTCTAAGAGGTTTTACGGCTTTGAAACAACGTACGTATATAGTTTGTCTGTCTGATTGAAGAGAGGACTTTTGACGGGGGGGGGTATGAATTAAACATGGGCGGGTGGCGTCGGAAGCATTCTTACTTTGGGACGTACCGCTGTGGAGGGGCGCCTACCTATTTCCCTTCCGGGGGCCGAAAATTCTTAATTATTAAGGTAAACTTTAAATCCCATACGTTAAGCCATTATGACCATGTTTTACATGTTTTTAATCATAACATCGCGGTTCACTGACTGGAACTGCAATTTGTCTAAAATCACAAGTAGGCCAAACCCAAAGATTTTAAAAATGTTAGATGCTTATGTTAAGAGACATAGGAGAATTGTCCAGAAGAAGCGGGTCCCCCATTTGTTTGTCAACACCAGGTTTTTGCATATTTGGAATGCTTCCAAATGTATTAGCTGGTCACACCTGAAATCAATAACAACTGTGTGCGGCCGTTCCGTGTCACGGGGGGGTGGGTAGGTAAAATGGATTCTTTTAGTACTAGTTATGTCGTGCACGAAGAAAGTCAAAGCAGTGTTCTATGGGGACGATTCATAGCAGCAGTTCAAACAAGGTTTTGCGGTTTCTTTTGACGTCTTTGTCAATACAGCTCTTCGAAACGTTCTCGGTAGGAGCTACAACCGATTCCGTGAACTTTGAGAGAAATTTGGGGTATCCTCACAAACTCTCCTGTCACTTTAAGGGGGTGGTGGGGATGATATACCCCTTCCGCGCTAAGCGCGGAACCCTTGCAAAAAGCCAGTCTTTTCTGCTCATTGTCTCATGAAAA